>JAVCKZ010049593.1:0-2500 GCA_034780755.1 Lepetodrilus elevatus
GCAGATAGTTAATGCATTGCTAAGAGAGTGCTATGGTCCCTTAGCGGCTAAGAGGGCTTCGAGAAACGATACCCAGAACTTATTTTCCAACGTCTAGTATCACTGTAACTACTGCCATTTATATTTAAACTTCAACTTTCTAACGAAAGTTCAATGTCTATCTTCATAAATATATTGCATATTTGATCACATTAATATCTCAACATCAACATCAACTTCAACGTCTAACACAGTTATATCTATCTAGCCTCAACGTCTACCTTCATCAAAATCGCATATCTAATTCCAATACTATCTGAACTTCACCATCAACTTCCGTTGACCCGGAAGTAATTGCACAATACATAAAACAAGGGAGACAAGCAGATTATCTGAGGTCTCTGATTCATCGGATGATATTAAACTTGCAGGTTGGGAGGCTTTCATTGACGGACGATATCAAGTCTATCACGATCGCCGTTGTAATGTGTGTAGATGCACGTATTCGTAATGACCGTAGGATCCATGTTTTAGATGTACGACTAGATTCCTCTCCCTACCCTCTATCTATATTGATCCTCACATCAGATTATACATGCAATAAGAAATACCTCGACGGTTATCGATTCCCGGTGTAATTGTATTCGATTTATTGTCGTATGAAGTCACCGATGGGGAGCGTATACGGTGATGAGAGCATTACTAGTCGTAGAGATGGAAGTCTAATATAATTCAATTGCCGTGCATATGTTGCAGTACCAGAATATATTAATAAGTATAGAGAGTGTCGTGTGTAATAATAATAATAATAATAATGTACACATTTATAATGCTCAAAAACGTGCCCATCGAGATACATAGAACTCTGAGAACGTTACGTTACGTTACGTTACGTTATGTTATGTTACATTACGTTACGTTACGTTACGTTACATTACGTTACGTTACGTGAGCTTGTTTTTAGTACGTTATATTATCATGTACTATACTAGTTTTGGGTATAGACTTTTTTAAATCGTAAGTGGTTAACATGCATTTTCCGAATGTTCAATACATGTTCTTAATTCTTTCAATATATCATTCCTAAATCATATCATTAAATATTGTTATCAGCCAAGCATTCGTAACGTTGCCTATATCTATAACACGGAATAATGTATAGAATTTATAACTAACTCGTCCATTTCTTGTTTAAAATGTTCTCGTGATTGTTTATAAGGAACACAATCAGTTATAACCAGGGGCCGGTTGCACAGAACGGTTGTTAGCTACAATTAATTGTAATATAAGATAGCTCCAAATGTAAAGTCTGGTTGCAGCAATCTCTTTTATCGCTACAATATTTTAAACTAACCATATTCTCAAGTATTACAGAGATAAACGTGTTTTATGCAATGGACTGACTCTTGTAATTGGTTCCGTAATTTTGACTCCGAGTCAATTGTAGCTACAACTATTCTGTGCAACTGGTTCCACGAACTGAGGTTACGTAGTGAGAGTTATATAAATACCTACACGAAGGAACAATGACGTGAGAGGCTGAGGGAAGATCCGACAAGATCTGTAGACAATTGGATTACCATGACTTGACGAGGGCATTGATTGTCAGCAATACAAGTTTATCTCAGACGTTTAGTCTTGGAAGTCCATAGCATTACGAACCCGGTTTAACCCTTGAGGTGCTCAAACGTTTCTTGAATAATGTTCTTTATCACTACGATTTATAACATCATTTTATTTTTATATTATTGTTTTTATTTTATTTAATAAATCGGTATCACTTAATATCTAAATAGTCTACACTTTTCTTTGGTATTTCCTCGCATTTCTCAATAGCTTCCAAGCGGATAGTGTTTAAATATTGATAGACTTAGCTTCCTTCTCATGTTAACATGCCATTCTGAGAACCGTTTACATTAAAGGCTGTAGAAGGGCACACGTGGGTCGTTGGTTGGATGAATCTTGCTCCCCAAAAAATCGTCTAGATCGATACTCCAATATTAAAAGCTTTCCTCAAGACAGTTTGGTCCTATTTGGAGATGAAAACCCCTGCCGTAGGGTAGTATTTGAAGGCACATTTCAAGCTAGGGAGATTTCAGATGTCAATCTCGGTGACTACGTACGTTAAAATGAACAGTCCCTTCTCAAAGGCGGATTTCACTGATGTCATTTGGGGGGATATTTGGGGCACTAAATGTCGGACACCTCGGCGAAGCGGAGACCAAAGCGTTACCCCAGGGGAGTGTTAACATGTTATCAAATGCATGCTCGACGTTTCATTCGCTGGATCTTTCCATTACGTTAATTTGAACTGGCCGTCAGAGGAGGTATGCCTGTCAAAGCCACTTTATCTTAAATAATGTTCTCAAACATGTGCGCATGATTTGTGCTTTCTACGAAAATGGGAAGTGGGAAAAGGATTATGTCCCGGTGTTTTACAGCTTATAATTAATTACGAACATACTGTAAATTTTAGGAAGTTGACAGTAAAATCGATGCACTTTTACACTAGCGTGTACAC
>JAVCKZ010049593.1:5000-18196 GCA_034780755.1 Lepetodrilus elevatus
TGTGGATCCAGAAGTATTACGACTTTGGGATGTTTTGATTTTCTATTAAATTGCCTATTCCCACCACAAGCCTGGTAGTATTACCATGAACATTGATATCCACGATAGAACTCAGGAAGATGTGGTGGATATTACTTTAATGTATTCTACTACTGTATTTCATATTTCCATAAATGTCAAAGGTTTCTCTGGAATGTCAACTCATATTTGTTTTCAGAAATAGAAATTAATATCGTAGACAGTTAACTTGTGACATTTTAGAACGAATTAAATGAGTTGACTGAAAATGTATATACACGATTGGAAACGAAATACGATATGTGTACGTTTATTAATTGTCTGGCAATAATCTAGAAATGTAATGATTTCAGAATAATAAAAAGCACCTGTACTGTTCAGGGTATCGGTTTCTCGAAGCTCTCATACTATCAGATACTCTCGTAACGACCTCAAGTACATGGGGATCGTGCACTTACGAGAGTGCTATGGTCTTATAATGGCTATGAGACCTTTGAGAAACGATACCCAGATAATAAGACAGGTCCCGAGATTACGAAACATTGTTAATATGATGTCATGCCCAATGCTACATTCTTACAATTTTACATGGTCATTGTTAAACAAAACTGTGAGTTGAGTATGAAATTGTACTCCAAAAAGGTTCGTAATTTGAGAGCCTAGTCCCGTTTAAAGTCTATATTATCCTTAATGATTTGCTGAAGATCAGACACACATAAATACAAAAGAAAGCTAGGCGGAGAATTGTAACGGGAAGCTGTCAATAAATATAATGTGCTTGGCATACCGAGATACAGTTGTGGGATCGAGGACAATGCCAATGCAGACTGAGTATATTTCCAACGGTGAAACCCAGTTCTACATGAAATAAAACACTGAAATGCAAGCCATTGCTACTTATGGCCTCCCAGTACGTTATTTTAGGTTATCCTCCCACCCTAAGCATATCGTCACAATAAAACTGTAAATTACGTTAGTTTTAAACAAATATTATATTCAACAAATCTCTAATGGGATTTGATAAAAACAATTCAGATTACTAGACCTGTTCCTACACAAACTACATTCTGATTTAACTCTAAAAGAAACCCAGCATACAAACCTCGTAACCTTAAACAATAACTCATCTAAAAATAAGAAAACCAATTGTATTAATCATGACGATGCATCCATAGGAGTACGTTAATGCATTATCCCGATAAGCTTAGACAACCATGAAAACAATCCTACAACCAGACTAATAGTTCCTAGAGGACTAGCACTGATATGGTTCAAGTTATCTTCCTCACAAATAGCCTCTGGAGTAGTCTGACATTCTTGTATTCCCATTGGTCAAAGCAACATATATTTGTATTCCCATTGGTCAAGGCAACAAAGTAATTTCTCCTTGGAAGATAAGACAAGTGACCTATATATCTTGGGATCGTATATACAAGAAAGTACTACTCTAGAAGGTCACGGCCTGCTCCTCGATATATAGGGCCATTGGATCCAGCGATACCATATCATTCCATCACTTCCTAATGTCCCGGAAGAGAGTCTAGAGAAATCAGAATACATACAAGAACATAGTTGGATAGCGTGTACGCTTGGTGAACCAACTTTACCATGCTACGTGGCATTGCTAGAACAATTAACGTTAATAACTATATAATATGGAAATTCAAGATGTTCCGGTTATACAGGACATATACAGAATTCCGGAGCCCTCGGGATAAGGGTTTGGGTTCCGGAAAATTACTTCCTTACTAAAGGTCATCCTCTTCTCGGCAATAATACCAAGTACTCCTTTTTAATAGTATGTGTGTGAGTGCGGGTTAGCATTTCTTCGCGATGTATGTTCCTATTTAATTTAGCGTGCATATATATTTTTTTACGTACCACATGCAATTAATTCTGACAAGATGCCAATAAACATGGCTTTTTGAAAGAATGTATTTACCTGAAATGTAATTCAATATTTTACATCGTAGAAGATCACTCTCTTCTATTTATTTGCCAGTTTCGTTCAATGAAATCTAAAATAAATATGTTGCCAGCCATAGCTACACGAACCATTCTATACGATTCTTAAAAGGTCACGAAACAAGAAACTTCCTTTGCACTCGTTCTTGTGAGAGATACACTTATAAAGATGGCATTATTTATTGAAAGGTCAGGTACTGCTGAAAACATTACTAATGCAAACATTGTTGATTTCTTCTGAAAGATCTAATAAACATTAATGAGTGAGAGATATAGGAATGATCAATAGGCAAGATTGCAAGGACAGGAGATATGCAACATAAGTCATGCATTTCAGTAGTGTATAGCAGTCAAAATATAGATAGAGAGAGAGAAGGGGAGGGAGGGGGAGAGAGAGAGGGAGGGAGGTGGAGGTGAGAGATACAGAAATAGAGAGAGAACAAAGACAGAGAGAGTGGGAGAGAGAGAACGAGAGAGAGAGACAAAGACAGAGAGAGTGAGAGAGAGAAATAGAGAGAGATAGAGAGTGGAAGAGAGACAAAGACATAGAGAGAGATACACACAGAGAGATAAATAGAGAGAGGGAGAGAGAGGGAGAGAGACAGCGAGAGAGAGAGAGAAAGAGAGATAAATAGATAGGGAGTGAGAAAGAGGTAGAGAGAGAAAGAGAGAGATAAATAGATAGAGGGAGAGAGAAAGAGAGAGAGAGAGAGAGAGAGAGAGAGAGAGAGAGAGCATGTATGGACATACTATGTATGGCATGCCACTGCTACGTCTTCATCTTGGTCTAATTACTAGTAACCCAACGTCATACATAGTGCTGTGTCTATTTTCTAAGATAGGCATAACCAGATAACAATACAATTTCTAAAATTCTAACTCTAGTCCTTACAGAAGAAGTCATACAATATTCGACTGCAAATCTGACATATCCTTCATCTGTTTCCATCTACTAGAAACCCAACTTCATACATAGTCCTGTATCTATTTTCTAAGATACACAATACAACTTCTAAGATTCTATCTCCGGTTCTTGCAGAAGAAGTGATACGTTGTTTGACTGCAAACTGACGTATTCTACTGTTTTCATATAAATCACCCACGAAATAAGATCGATGGCTTCTGTATTGCGAAGAAAAATAAGAGACCTATTTACAAAGATCGTGCAATCGCATTGCATATCAACTCGAGAGATGAAACTTTGTCTTCATTTTTCTAGGTTGCGCTCATGAGGTGACAAGCCGCCATGCAATATATACAAAAGAAAAGCATAATGAATAACCTAACGCTCAGCCCCATGAAATATTACTACCGGTCTTTTGGTAGTCGCAAATCGGCAAATGTGATAGATTGCCTCTCTAAGCAGGGCCATTTCCGGAGTTTTAGAGTTCCGGTACAATTCATCAAGGCGTAATCATGCGTGTATTGAAATCCTCCTTCTGAAATCTTCAACGACGCATGAATGGTTTAATTTCATCACGACAAGGTCTAAAAGTTTCCCTCCTAGTATCTCTTTTGTCAATGTTACGCAACAACATGCTTGCGCTTCGATTATTTGACTTTATAGTTGTGGGTGTAAGATTGATAGCAAACATACACGTTTAGGGCGCACTATTAACCATCGTTCTGTCAAAGAATGGATTATATAATGATGGAGAATTTGAGTGCTCTAAAGTATATTAACACTCCTGCATCCTGGTCTAATTTGCATACTAGACAGCGCTGTGTTAATCAATTACTGTTCCCCTTTGCACAAGCTTATAGTTGCAGCATATATAATATGTTACACACACAAAAGTTTAAAATTTGTAATTCATAATTTCGAAAAGAATTTATTTCACAGTGCGTCTCTACCACTTTACACAAATCATCCCAACTTTTCACAATGTTGATTAATACGCGTTGTAATTAACTAGCTGTAAAACGCCATCTCGGGACGTTACCGTTGTCCAGGGGAGAAGTTAAAATCCTACGGCGCAATACCATAAAAATGGGGCAGCAATATTTAATTAATCATTCATGATTTCCTTCTATTTAATCAACCGGAGGCCTTTCGGGGTTCAATCCTTGAGATAGTGTGGCCAACACCTCCACAGGCCAAGGCTGGACTATACATTACAGCCATAAAACTGGCCCATGAGATATGACTCAATCAATTATTAAAGACCAACGTCCCTGTTGATAGCGCTGCGTGACTGAATGGTATCACAGCCTTCTATACTTACAGGGAGATGCTACAGAGAGAGCTTGATGTATCCAGGGATGCGTTCAATCAGCACAGGGATGAGTAAGCCGCTTTGCTAAACTGGTTCCCTGTGTCATGTACGGTTCATACTACTCTTGAGACAGTGGCTAATTTGGTAAGCAAGTCCTCGTGTCTTTGAACGCACCCCAGGACTAGGTAATGCGACAGTAGTTCACTGGAATGTTATTAATATTGAAAACAGTATAGCATTACTCTGTGCGTACTCATCTTTCTGAACAGAATTACTCTGTGACGGTGGGGACAAAATCTCGTTTGAAGTTGGATCCGTATGCACTATGATTGAATATGAACAAAAAGGAACACGCTAAAGTAAATTATTAAACGGAGACATGAATATATGCATTTGTAATACAACCGCTTTTGCAATTTTGTAGTCATGCGTTAACATCTGGGTTGTTACGACGCTTTGTATTATATTTCAACACTGATATTGTGCATACATCTTGTAATTACATGATTATGGTAACTAACAGCCATGAGTCAGGGTTGAATGAAAGTACGTTTTCAAACATAACTTCTACCGGTGTTTGGTCTTTGCTGATGTTGCAAGAACCTCTACAAATAGAAAATAGTGAATTTACAAGCAATTCCTAATATATTATTTAACGTAGCCTTTTGTCGTCTCACTGCTATCTGAGAATATGCTATGATATTGACCGTGAGTGCATCGGAGAATTCGCCATGTTTATCTAGAAATAGAGCGAGATATTAGATAAAGCTCGTGAGTTGGTTCCGTAAACCAGTCAATCCAAATATGCATTATCGTGTTCACCACGATGCCAAATATCAAAAGTTGGAAATGTTACCAAGTGCAAACTCAGAGGTCATATAGCTATTGCACATTGTTCTGCATTGCACCGCCGGTGTTTCACAAACAGGTCTTACTGTAGTCCAGGCGTAAATTACGACATACGCCATGCTTTTACTATGACCGGAAATAACATGTCTCTATTTATGCTTAACCTACAGCACGATCTATTCGTGAAACCCAAGCAATAAAGAAATACGTCATCCTTATTATATTTCTGTCTATCCAAGTGTAAAAATTGCGGTGTACAATATGCTTGTACTACAACCGGAAATGACGTGCGCCTCTATTAATGCCCGGACAACGGTCGCCTGCGACTCGTTAGCGAAACCAAGGCAAGCTGGAGTGGCTTCTCCGTTATTATAGTTCAGTCTAGATGAGCGCTATGATTAAAGGCTGCGTTCTTAAGCAAGATTACAATATTGCCAAGAAGAGATATTCTCCCAGACATTCGCATACATGGGCTTTGAACGATCGGACTATACTAGCTACATGAATGTTCTATTTGATGTTTCATGAATCATGGCAAGGATTGGCAAGGTTTTTATGATCGCTGCTTCACGCACTGAATAACCTACGTTTTAAGTCGTGGCCAGTACTGACCAGGTTGTTTATGCTCGTTGATTCTCACACTCAATAACCTGTGGAGTTATTACTATGGGAATTTTCATAACAGAACATTTTATCTGTAGACTGGGGATCCTAGACATTGTTCCTGTGAACATTTGAAGGTTTTAGTTAGCAATAGAGATAGGACCGCATACTGTTAGACTAATGTATTAGAGCCAAGCTAGGAAACGACGATTTTCTCTTTCTACGTAACGTCAACTCATACATGACGTCACGCCAACATTCAATCCATACCGGCTGAAATGTAGCTCAAAGGGAAGTTAAAAAGTCAACGTACACCCATGTGTATACAGCAAGCAGAGTACTGACAACTGTAGCACGAACACTACTTCCGGTCTGGACCTCACTTCATTTTCCTCCTCAGTCGCGGTCTGGACGGTGTTTCATTATCAAGATGTACATCAAACGTGGCCACTTTTCATCCACTCAGTCTTTCGAAATATCCATTTGATCTTTGAACAGTAGGGAAAAAATGTTTGGAGAAGAAAAAAAACGCCGTAGGAGAAATGTCTCTGAACGAACAGAAATAGCATAGATAAAGCATTGTAAATTTGGTTATAGAAATCGTGTATTGTTGTGATCAAGCAAATATGACATTAATTAAGATTTGGAGAGGTAAAACCTTTACATTTCAAGTGAAAACACTTTAGCCATCTTATGAATCTTATTTCCACTGTATATAACATATGTTCAATAGGGTACCAGAAGGTAATTGCCGTAAGTCTCATGGGCTATATATTACCTATATATTTGGTATTCATATAAAAGAGTATTGTTTCAAAGTAATACCGCAAAAGTAATAGTTCCTAAATGAAAACAACGGATGCCGAGTGAGAATACAATTTGCATTGACTAAGCTAGCTAACCCATTATACTGAGAGGGCTTTGAATTTCGTAATGTAATATGTCAGGATTCCTGCTGTGATTCGATCTTGAAATCACAGTAAAGAAATTATATTTCCATGTTTTCTTACATGTTTTAAACATGTATTAAGGAATACTACGCATACCATATGACTGTACATATATACTATGATGTATACTAAAGGTGTAGAGTATGATATGTGTTGTACACAGACATATGTAAAAAGGAAAGGCCATGGGAAATAGTTTGGTTCATTAGAACTACATGTTCTTGCCAACTCATATAATAAAATGACCAGTGAAAATGTCATTTCGAATAGCTTGAAACATCGAACATCAGGAAATATCACTGTTTTCAGTTCTCGCATTACTCGATAATGCGATTTTGTATTGGAGAATGTAACATTATTAGGCACCTGCGAAAGTCGTTGACGCCTTAACGTTCCTATTCTGAACTATTTTTTCCGAGCTTAAAGGTTGAGTCGTTCGTTTGAAATTGAACATTAGTGACATCGTTAAATGACATGTGACTGTTCAATCGGGGGAATGATTATGGTCATGGCACCAATAACGGACAGAATAAATGAACACGTGAAAATGACACCCAATAAGCTTAGTGGACCACCTCGTAGTAATGGTTGCACTTTATTGAAATGTGTCAATGCATTTTGTAAAATTGGTTTTTATTCCATAATGGACTGCATGTGTCATAATGAGAACAACGTGTAAGGACTGCTCAGCCTATGACAGTGCCCAGTCTGTCCTTAATGTACTGTGACGCATCTAATAGTGTCCCTTGGAGTAAGAGCAGTGACATCGTCAATGAACTAGTGGTCCGGCATAAGCACAATCTGTTTTCTTCATGAATTTGGCATGACACAAAACGTAACACATCATGGTGCCCAGTCTGTCTTCAATGTACTGTCACGCATCTAATAATGTCCCTTGGAGTAAGAGCCGTGACTTCATCAATCATATGAAGTAGTGGTCCGGCATAAGCACAATCTGTTTTCTTCATGAATTTGGCATGACAAAAAGTAGCACTTCATGGTGCATAGTTTGTCCTTAATGTACTACGATGCTTTTAATAGTCTTTTGGCACACGCTGGGTCATCATCAGTGGGATATGACACATGAAATAGTGGTCCGTTATGGGGCACAATAGGTGACCTTCATGAATGTGGCATCACACAAAAAGTAACACTTCATGGTGCAGTCTGTCCTTAAACAACAGAACGTACTATGCTACTTACAATAGTCTTTTGACACACGCTGGGTCATCATCAGCGGGACCTTACACATGAAGTAGTGGTCCGTTGTGGTGAATAAGCTGTATCCTTCATGGTTATGGCCTAACACTTCATCATGTAGCTTATTCGTTGTTTGCTTACTTATGATGTCATAACACGTGAATTAGTGGTCCTCCATGGTGAAACTATGCATCCTAAATTAAATTAATTTACAGATAGGGCACTGATGCATCATGCATGATAGGAATAAATCTACAATTTTCATACCTACTAAATCTCATTCGTTTTAAAGTCGCCCCTAAACTTACCCGGGATATTGGCGGACTTCTGAGTCAAACATACACGATTTATGACATGTCTAAACTTTAAACTTATCCCATATATACATGTGGCACTAATGTATGATATGAATCTACAATTTGCATACCTACTAAAACTCATTCTATACTAAAATTATTCGTCCTGAAGTCGTCCCTAATGACTTGCATTGTCGTACTTCTGAGTCAGATCTGCATAATGTGTGACTCATGTCCAAACTTGAAACCATATACCATATTATATTGCCCATAAGTTACAAATGATGACCGGACAGCTAAGTACTGGAAGTCAACGTACTATACTATACAGCTATATGTAGCTGCGTAGAGTGTTCAGATAGCGCGCACGTAGACCACATTAATACCGTAATTAGTCCCAGGAGGCCAAACAAGGAAGACGCCAAATTACCTTCTTTTAACGTAATGATCTCCAACTAAATTCACTGTAGATAAAGCTTTGAGCGTCATCCTCATAGTGACCTCTAGTGAAGGGAAATATGACTTAAATCAGCCATCAAATCAATTCACTTATAAAGGAGACGTTGATGAAATAGTAAGTCATCAATTACACAGGGAACCGACTCACTGATTCCAATGTCCGAAGTCAGAGGAACAATCACCATGTAAGCGTAATTATTATGTAAATACAACTGATTAAGCCTACTTTGAAGTTTTGATGTGAAATGATGATTTTGTTGATTAACTTTCCGTTGAGTTGGCGCATGCGTGGTGGACATGGTGGGTAGTTGATGGCGTAGGGAATTGATCTAGAGGAATGGATGAGAGGCAGTTTAGTAGGATTCAATTGAACATATACCGTACTTCACTAATTACTATGATTATCGATGCGAGTTTCATATGTATTAATGATGCACATTATGCATTCATTCAAAGGATTAAATGGCGCTTGTTCGCCACGGTTTTGGCCCATGGGTTTGCGTGCGGGATAGTCGTCCTGTAGAAAGCGTGGCTTCAGCCTGCTATTTTTACCATTGAAGAAACCCGAGCCCGTGGACATTTGGAAAACGAAAACTACGGGGAGGTTTTATAAAGTTTCAAATAATATGCCTTCTAGCACAGTGATTACGTAACTTTTTAAGGACGATTTCATGCTGAAGCTAAACTTTTATATGGGATAAAAATTGAAGTTCAGTATGAAGTAATTAAAAGAAAAGTTTGTAATCTCAGGGCCCGGTCTCTCTTGTCCTATAAAACATGGCTCAGTGTTCCACACGGTGCTTTCTATGGATTACAGATCATATAGGATAGTGGAATGGATAAGGAATACAGTGATATATTCCGGAATCTCAACTTGTTATCTCAGTAGATTGACTCATAATATATTATGGCATTTTCTATTAAACTACTCAAATTCCAGTTGACATAATTATAACAACACAGGGACATTTTGAACATTAGTATGTCTGACTTTCTCTCAGTTTCCGATCATTATTTATTTAGTTTTTTCTTCCGGTAGACGTCTATTTCTTGCATTGAAAATATTCAATTCTCTTGTCGACTGAATGTCAGAAAATTGTAATTAATTTTCAAAATCATCTCAGGTGGTCAATCTTCTTCAGGAAATTTCCATAAAAGAATCGATGGTGAGCGGAAACACCGAGCATTGGACCACGTTCAGTAATTGAGCTCATCGGAAATTTTTCCTATTGATTACGATCGGAGCATGAAATTCAGAGTCAATCAAAGAAAACGGAGATTGTTTTTAATGGATGGCGTATTCATTTACGGGCGCGCTGCATCGCGAGTCAAGTTTGATCCTCTAGGTCTTAGCAGGTGATGAAGTAGTTTGTGTTCAGACGAGAACGGCAACAAACGGGTGACGAAGTTCCATTTCACAAAACATCGCTGCTCGCTGGCAGGAAACTTTCTGGTGGTTTTTAAGCAAAGGATGCCGAAAGAAGCGAGATCATCGCCTCAAGTTGGGATCTGATTTCTAGAAATGATCGATCTCCTACAAACACCGGGGAATCTTGCGTATCAGAAGGAATATAGTTTTTTGTTTTGTTATGTCAGGTTGAATCATGTTTGATGGTGGCTTGGCGTTATGATATAATATCTTTTGAGCTTAAGAATGGCAAACTTGCTAATGACTAGAATTCCATGAGATATTATTATTATTATTATTATATATATATTATTTTTTTAAATTATTATTATTATTATTGTTATTAATAATAATAATAATAATAATAATAATACATTAATAATAGCACATTAATAACAATTGTTATTATTATTTATAATAATAACAATAATAACATTCTACTTATAAATTGTTTTACAGCTTTGAATTCACGATTACAGCCACTTTCAAAACATTAATTATTACAATAATAATGATTATGGTGATGATCATGCTACCGATGATGATGAATAATGATGGTAATGATGAGGTAACAGTTTTGCAAATATAAGTTGCCTCTGTGAGAAGACTTACCAATGTCCTGGATATAAATGTATAGAACCCATTGTAATATTTCATATTTTCCAAAAATAAGTACCGTACTTTCATATTAATTTACACAAATGTTCAAGCTAATGTCACATGATTCGATTTCGTTTTTAACCAATTACAAGCGTATGACCAGCACTGTTCAGCTAGACTTCCATTAGGCGGTGTTTACACGTATTACTTATGCCCTGCAAAGTGGTCCAATAAAATAACTGTCAGATCCAGGACAGACTGAATGTGATGTGATGGCTCCTCCTCAATACGGAACTGTCCAACACCCCTAATTTGTCAGTGGGTTGACCCAGGCAACGCAAAGGTCTTGAGTTGCCTGGGTCAATCCACTGAAAAAAGTAGGGTCCCAGTGCCGTCTTGCACTACGAATTCCAGATGTACCGTTTTTTTCTGAAATATACGTTACCACTGAGCCGAGTACACGTGGACTTGATCGTAGAGAATTTAAATTTTCTAAAACTTCCTGCTGGTAATAACGGCTCAGGAGTTTTCTATTTCTTCAAGAAAATTAAAGATTTTTTTTTGTTACGTTAAAAAATAAGGAAAACTACCAATTGGCCGCTGGCTTAGTCAGATGTTTGAGTCAGATTTATTTTGGTATTAGTGCTGTCATGTCGGTTAGGTTCAATAGTCTACTCGAAGTACTTCATGTCAAAGTGAATATAGCATTCTACATGGACATTTTATTCCAAAGCAGCTTTAGTATGAATTTGCATGTCAATCATTTGGAACTATCAACGTAATTATCTCTTTGACTTTGTATTGTTTGTTTCTTTGTCATACAAATGTTGAATGTTATACATTTCTAATAACTGTACAGATCAACGTAATTATATTTTTGTATTGTTTTATTGTTGTTGTCATAACAATGTTGAATGTTATACATTTCTAATAAGGTATCTCAATTTTAAGGCAATAAATGTACAGTATCAACGTAATTATCTTTTTGTATTGTTTTCTTTTTGTCATAGCATTGTTGAATGTTATACATTTCTAATAAGGTATCTCAATGTTAAGGCAATAAATGTACAGTACTAGTATACGACTTCAAACTGAACGATTTAGTAATCATAGTATGCCTGTTTAACGTAAATGTTTGTTTGTCTGTTTATTATGGAAAGATGTTCCTGAGACAAACATTTCGGTAAGACTACCCAAAGCTGATACTGCTGTACCAACCCGTGTACACACCAATCAATACATTACCAATACCATACAGACAAATATATTCGGCAATATTAACAGGAGCGCATGCATACTAACTGTACACATCCTCAATTCTCATTGAGAAAGTGTACCCCAGATACTCTCAAAGACAACCTTACAACTAGAGTTACTGTAGTTCATTCAGCATAGAGAGTCAGTGGTTCAAATAAAATTGGAATGGACACAATCAACTATTACATTAAATTGAATACCGTTTTATTTCGATCGTGAACCCCACAGGGGGATGATCATTACCCACACACATGCCATGGCCTTAACCTGTTAAATACATTGAATTCCAGCTCTGTTCAAGTTACTGTTTTCAATGTCACAGTGATACGGCATCAACACAGAACTGAACGGAGCGGGGCAATGGGTCCACGCAGTGTAGTCGCAAATAATGTCACTGTAATACAGCTTCTACGGAGAAATGAACAGAGCGGGGCAATGGGTCCACGCAGTGTAGTCGCAAATAATGTCACTGTAATATAGCTTCTACGGAGAAATGAACGGAGCGGGGCAATGGGTCCACGCAGTGTATGAGACGTTGCAGAGGTAAATTAGTCGCAAATAATGTCACATCCAGAGAGGTTGCAGACCTCACTTAATGTACAGAACCAAGTTGGTGACAAGGAACACCTCTTAATTTGATTTACATAGAAATTGACGGCGACAGCTCTGGATCATGCTTAGACTTACAATATAGTATTTCTTTCTTTCCTTTTATTTTATTCTTATTTCTCCCTAGCTATCTCTCCTTCTCACTCTCTATGTTCCCCCCTCTCCTCTCTCTGCTCTCTATACTTCCCTCCTTTCTCCCCTTCTCTATATTTATCTCACTCTCTCTCTATCCATCCATCCGTCCGTCCCCTTCTGTATCTCTCTAGTTCCCTCCTTGCTCCCTGTCCCATATCCACTCGCTTTATCTATTCCACTACAATTCTCTCTCATGCTTCCCTTCTCTCTCTTTCTCTCTCTATCTCTCACTCTCTATCTCTTTATGTCTATATATCTCTTTCTCCCTTCATCTCGCTCTATCCCTCCCCTGCTCTCTATATCTCTCTCTCTCTCTCTCTCTCTCTCTCTATCCCTCTATCTCTACCTCTACGCTCTCTATCCCTCTCATCCCTCTCATCCCTCCCCTCTCTCCTTATCCCTACCTCCCTCTCCTCTCTTTCCCTATCTCACTCTCTTATCTCTCATCTCTCTCCATCTCCCTCCCTCTCCCTCTCTCTCTCTCTCCCTCTCTCTCTCTCTCATATCTCCTTATCTCGATCTCACTCTCCTCTCTCCTCTCTCCCCTCTCTCTCTCATCTATCTCCACCTCCCCTCCTCTCCCTATCTCTCTTTCCATCTCTCTCCCTCTCCACCTCCCTCTCTCTCTCTC
>JAVCKZ010049604.1:0-18195 GCA_034780755.1 Lepetodrilus elevatus
AGCACACACCCCCCCCCCCCCCCACACCCCTTACATCCGCTCCTGAAGTAAGTCTGAACTGTGATTGTACGTTTGTTACGTGATCAACCATAGACTACAAAGACGTGCTTCATCAGGCACCCGTGGAGGTGCAATGGTTTACTGGGAAAGTGATAGATGCATGGCACAGAGATACTCGGATATAAATAAATCAGAACAAATAGAGCAATTACACTTTGATCATGATTTTAATTTCACATTCAATACACAAATGAGATACCAGACTGATAATGTCTATAGTACAGTATGTAACACTGTAACATGTAGAAATGTAACACTGTAACATGTAACATGTAGCAATGTAACACTTTAACGTGTAGCAAAATGTAACACTGTAACATGTAGCATTGTAACATATAGCAATGTAACATTGTAGCATGTAGCAATGTAACACTGTAACATATAGCAATGTAACACTAACATGTAGCAATGTAACACTGTAACATATAGCAATGTAACACTAACATGTAGCAATGTAACACTGTAACATGTAGCAATGTAACACTGTAATATGTAGCAATGTAACACTGTAACATGTAGCAATGTAACACTGTAACATGTAGCAATGTAACACTGTAACATATAGCAATGTAACACTGTAACATGTAGCATTGTAGCATGTAGCAATGTAACACTGTAGAACGTAGCAATGTAACACTGTAGCATGTAGCAATGTAACATGTAGCAATGTAACACTAGCAATGTAACATGTAGCTGTGTAACTGTAACATATAGCAATGTAATATTTAGCAATGTAACAATGACACTGATGAGTCAGTGATGACAGCCAGCAGAAATTACAATAGTTCTCACACCTCTTGCCCATACTATGTGAGATACACACCTATGTGAGATACACACCTATGGTGAGATATACATCCTAAAGGGATGTGATATTACCAACACCACCATCCATCATTGATACTACATGCTGACTCTACACTATAAAACAAATGAAGATCTTGGCATTATACATTATCTAATATAAATGATGTACAATTTCATACAAAGATCAGCTTGTTGTGATAACATAACACCCGATGCTTGTCCTCTTCATGATGATAGGCAACAATGCATACAACAGTGGAGGTGCAGAATGTGACCATACAACTACACTTGTCAAAAGTACACGGATTTGATGGATCTAAATGTTTAACTCAGTGCATACAGTGGTAACTAAGTACGAAGTACTTGTTCTATGTAATACTTCACTAAAATTGACTACGGTATGTGCATTACAAGACACAGAAAGACAATCTGTCTTGAAGCAGCATGTCCTAGACACATTGTCTTTGGAATGGTGTTGGGGGGTGTGGGAGGAGGGGGGGGGTCATGGGAGTGGGAGGAGGGGTTGACTGTGGTAGTGACTGGCTGGGGTGGGGAGGGGGGGGGGGAAGCAAGTGGGTTGTGGCTGGGAAGGGCTTGAGTGGGATGGGGTACTGTAATGGTCCTGTATCATCTGCAACACAGTGATGCATCATCATAGTGAAGATATGGTTAATGAACATGATGAATAAAAGCCGGTTGAAATGTATGAAATATGTCAGCAATAATTTGTTCACAAACAAGTCTTCATGAAGACAAGGAAGATTGGAAGAGGTGGAACAGCAGATGCCGATTCCAGGAAATACAGGGAGATAACTCTACAATGGAAATGTTTATTTTTATTGCAATACAGGAATGCTTAGACATCACGTGTCAACATAGCAAATACCTACATCTGAAGATGTGTGTTTGCCTCCCAACCATCAGATACCTGTACATACCAACCAAGCTGTTTAACCCTCTCCTTGCTGAAGACAATCAGAGATGCTATAAAGAGCATTATCTGTACCTAATCCAGCAGGGAGAGGGTTAAAGCTGCCTTGTTTTGATCAGTTGGACCTGAATGCTTTGCTAAAGTACATTGCCTGTTATATGTTGTTTGAAATGAACATAATGGATACTACAGGATCAGATCTGTATGTAATGCCTAACTGGATCAATAGCAGCATACTAGTGGCTGCTATGATAATCTGTGAGATAAACATTACAGTCCTGGGGCCCATTGCTCAGAACAGTTGTAGCGCTACAATAGTTGTAACTGGGCTCCCGCCACAAAAAAAAAGCGTTGACCTTACAACAATTGTAGCTACAATAGTTCTGAACAGCGGGGCCCTGGAGTAGAACTATCATGGACATGCTACATTTAGTTTTAAATTTCTAAAAATTCCTTTATATGACATTTATGGAAATTGGAAGATGAATAGCTTCTATCAATACAACAATTTTGAACCAGTTTATCCCTGGTACTCATTAGTTGTGCCATGCACATTCACAGTCTTCTCTGTTCATACTTTCTCTAATCACATGGTCCAGTTTCTCATTCCAAATTTTCCGAACCAATGTGAAAACTATCAAACATTTCGGTCTACAAGTCCGCGTAGCAGACTATCCTAGACGGACATAATGTATCACAGATACATTGAAAATACTCAACATATCTAATCGGGGAAAATACGCAAAAACTACACAAATATATAAATTCTGATAATAGATAAATACTATATTTTGTTCATTCATGACTTACAAATTGCTATGCAAGTATGTTGCTAACACGACTACATTCATATATAAACTACATGTAATAGTGATCTTGATATTTAAATATACCTACAGTACTAGTACTTTTTGATTTTAATATACCTACTGTACTAGTACTTTTTGACTAAGTCCCATTCGCTGCACGGCGCTAGTCCTAGTAATGCTTTGTCAATACAGGAATAAGACCAGAAAGAAGACAAATTAACCTCTCCAAAACTTCATGGCACATGTATATAATATATATATTTAACACACTTTCATAATTCTATGAAAAGACAAACACAAACAATTAATCATGTAGAGATTATTGGCCGAGCCTGAGGTCAGGGTAGGAATTAAGGTAGCTGACATGACAACATTCCAAACTAGTGATAGTGACAACATGACAATATACCACGCGGGTGGCAGTGATGACATGACATGTCACAATGTTGACAGCAGACACAACGATATAACAAAACCGGTGACGGTGGTCACATTACAAGATGTCATTTATCATATTCAAAATAACAATTGCTCTAATAATTCAGGCGGTCATACGATAAACAACAATGATCAATTGACAATCCCGTTCCCCAGAAAGATCATAGTGCTACCAGCAGGCCTCAAAGTTATCAAAGAGCTAGTTGGCTCCAACACCAAAATCACTAAAAATAAGTGAAATATTGGTCGCCAAATGCAAAATTAAGTCGCGATGGTGACCAAATTAGTCGCAAATTGAGCCCTGAACGGCTATGTTATTGTTATGATTCTTCGAGAGTTCTAACTGCTATATGTTAAGATAAAGTTACGATTCTCGTAGCACTACAATCGTTGTGTGGAAATGGTGCCTTATCTTAAGAACAAATAGACAGTTCCTTTACACATTGCTTAACTTGTACATGTTGTACGTACAGTACTAACAAGGTAACAGTGAGACAAGGTAGTGATACAAGTGACAGCGAGACGAGTGACAGCGAGACGAGTTAAGATATACAAATGATGAGTACTGCTCCAAAGAGAAAAATTACTGTCAATGGAAAGCATGGCAGAGATAATTCCACTCCTTGGTCATCAGTGTTTCATGAATTTTGAAAGACGTTTCCAACAAGCGGTATAGCCTACATAGTCACTAAACACTTGAGTGTAGTATATTAGATGCGATCTCCTGATGAATGTGATGTACACGCTAACAACAACAACGATGGAAGACGAACTCTGCACATGAAATAGCACTCAGACTCTAGTCGTGCTCTCACCCTAACCAGACGTTCACTGTTAGCCATACTTCTACACGCCGTGACAGCTTACGTCCATATGTCACAGATCCATAACGGCAATTACATACATGAGAAAATTCGAGAAAACTACATATAGTAAAAATTGAAAGTAAAGGTATTCATGATTGATATTGTGTTTCAACGACGACACTGATGAAAGGTCTGGCATAGAACTCGATGTTTGTGATGCGACCGGCAGCAATTGTCAGAGGTCCACCGGGAACAGGGATGTCACAATGTCACAACGTCAGAGAGCGCGGATGTCAGCACGGTAACATCAGCACGGTAACATCATCACGATAACATCAGCACAACACTGCTACAGCACTGCACTGCTCCATCAGTGCATAATTTACTTATAATTTGATTTTCAAAATGCAAAGTTTCTATAATAATCGGACCTCAATAACTGTCCAGTTGACGTCCATTCCAAAGAGGCGATAACCTCCAATACAAACAGCGCAATTATTTACAAAAACAATGACCAGTGTCATAATCTAAAATGAATGTGACTTTAGTCTAGAGTAGTTGCTAAAAATAGAAACGACTTAAAATAATCATTACAAAATTGACAAGTTGACCATGATCTGACACAACACGGCAATACATATATAATGAACCGTGACACTAATAATGGCGTCATTGTGACCTGTAGATGAAGTGAGACTCCCAATGATAAAACTAACACAAGCAACCTGATGATGGATTTGTTACTTTACAGAACAACAGTTGATGATGATGTTGAGGTATAGTGTCGTCTTCTCTATTCTTGTCTGTGGGCGCAGCGTGGTCCTGCCGTCATACAAATGTCATACACACCTGTGTCATACACTAGTCTATCATCGGCAGTCATACTTGTCAGTGTGTCATACAAGACATGCACACGGCATGACACTGAAATGCTAGCCTGTCACCTAAAGGGTGTTGATTTCTTACTAAGTGTAGTTGGGAGCGAGGTAACGATTCACTTTCTTACTGGTGATGATCAACAATGAACTTAAAGCCTTGTTCCATTATTTTGACAATAGAAGACTGAGTGAGAACCTAACTTACTGTGGTTGTTTTCAAGAGTTGTGTGAGTATCTCACTCACTATCTTACCAACCACTCCTTCGAGATCTACACGTCTAAAATAGCACTCATGTTTAACTTTGGTCTGATGTCTTTGGCAGTTATCTGACATGGCCTCCGCGTCGCACACAGGCTTCCCATGATACAAGTCCTGGTGGCGCCCCCTGGCCACGATAATACGCGCTACACAGCGTCCACAACATTCAAATAGCGCTACACGTCCACGGCATGACAATCTCAGATCTGGAACCCGCAAATCAACTCGAAGCAGCGCTGTATTTTCGGATTCCAGACACGCACGTATTCCGCTGTGACTTCAGCCAAGGAAGAAGCCGCGCGTGGGTCGGGGTTCGTTGAGTGGCATGGCCTGCAGCACCTCGTCCAGCAGCTGTAGCGGTCGGTGCAGCTGTACTTCAATCCAGCACGGAGTCTCTTTGATGCTCTTCCGGGGGTAGTCCGGACCCCAGCCCTTCACGAAGCTCAGCCGCAGGATGCAGAGTCGACGGAGGTCGTCCACGCCGATACCGGCCGCTGCCGACAAGCCTGCCACAGAATACAAACATCAGTGTGTTAGTTTTACCTAGTGTTACTGAATAATTTCTCATCAACTGACGGCATTGCAACAGGGTGAGAAATACCCGGAGGGTAAATTGAGAGTCAATAATGGATGTAATTAACAAATGTAATAATTAACAAATTAGTGTATTCTCAGACCAGAACAGAGTTTATGCTCATAATAATCACATAATGATATGGAGAATCAGACAAGCAGCGATTATTAGGCTGGCTCCAGAAAGGGAGAAATACAAAGAAATTAACAAATGGTTACCCCACCGTGAGCTGCACCCAGGCACTTCCACATGTGACTTGACTTGCCTCCACCTGCAGCCCCCACCTACCTTATAAATCGGTGAACCTTTCCTATAGCTCTCACCTACCTTATAAATCTGTGAACCTTACCTATAGCTCTCACCTACCTTATAAATCTGTGAACCTTACCTATAGCTCTCACCTAATTGCTACATCTGTAACCTCCAACCTACCTACCTTTGAGTGGCCAGGTACCTGTCCATACTAGAGAGGTAACTGTACGACAGAACGAGGTAAATGAGTGGATGACCCATTAGAGACAAGACCTATCACATGCAGTACGACTACAGGGCCAAGGCGTGTCACGTGCAGAGTGACACATCGGGGGCAAGACGTGTCACACGCGGAGTGATCCCAGGGCAAGGACTCACCCACGGCGGGGGCAATACCTCCGACTGACGCCGGCCCAGGGATGTTCCCAGCCACAGCTGCCGCCTGGGCTGCCGCGGCCGCCTGCGCTGTCGCCGCCTGCTGCTGCATCTGCCGATGACACTGTCGGATATCGAACACCTGCAAACAGGAAGACACGAGTGTGTACCAGTCACAATAGCTGTACACAGAGGAAAGTCGTAGAGGGACCAATATTTAACGTCTTCACTTTTACTTCTAAGGTGATATAATGGAAAAATAGATGATTTTCTACAATACAGTCCTGCATGTGGAGCCTCACCTTGATGTAAGCGCTGGGGTATATTTTGTGGACTGCGTCGCCTGGGGCGCGCCCGGCTTCTCTGTCGAGGTAGTAGCTCTGGACGAACACACTGTGGTCACTGACGCAGCGGATCCACACATCGCCCTCACCGCGGTAGTTGAGGTGCACGCCCTTCCCGATGTGCAGCCTGCAACACCAACATAATACTCCTGCACATCTCCACTCTCACGTCAACATAATACTCCTGCACATCTCCACTCTCACGTCAACATAATACTCCTGCACATCTTCACTCTCACGTCAACAAAATACAATGTCAATAACATGGCATGGATAAAATCAAAATCAGATCATTTAGCAGTACATAGCTTTGTCCTGTGAACATTATGCACAGTAGGATGGTGCTGTTAAATCACGACTCTGCTTCATATGCAGTCAGGAGTAGCATGATAAGAATCGTATCAGCATTGTTCCACCTTCTTGACCAAAAAATTCTAGAAAATCTAGTTTAGTTAGTAATTTAGTTAGTAAATCAACACTGATTTGCAGCTTTATAATTAACAATTAATTTTGAACTTGATGTTTTTCTTGGGGTTCTTTTATGAAATAATAATTGCTAATTTTTCTAAAGATTTGAGTAAAAACTCTGATTAGTTTATATTAGACAAGTATGTTGTGAGATATTCTGACGTGGCCTCACCGTGCCCTCTCACTGGCCTCTGTCCGGTGCACGTTGGACAGCTGGCCGAGACAGAAGCGGTCGATGGACGAGGGGTCGGTGTAGCCGTCGACGGTGACGGTGGAGCAGCTGTACGGGACTTTGAACGTCTCCCCGACCTGCTGGTCCAACTCAAAGTATGTGATGGTGCACCAGAACTCCGGAGCTGGAAACAAACAACTTTCTGTCTATCATAGTCATATGTAAATAACTGTAGAGAATGATGACGATTTGGACGTCTGAAGAGAATGGGTGGAGGACATGTTCATATAGACACTAGTCTGAGAGGGACAAAGGATTTAAGGCTGAATGTATTTGTGTAGACTCGCCTACATAATTAGTCTATAGACGAGACTGACAGTTAAAATTATCTTAATGTACAAAGGATATGGGTTGTACAAAGGATCTGGGAGACACAAAGGGTCTTTGCTGTACAAAGGATCTTAACTGTACAAAGGGTCTTGGCTGTACACAAGATCTGGGATATACAAAGGATCTGGGAAGCATAAAGGGTATTTGCTGTACAAAGGATCTGGGAGACACAAAGGATCTGGGGAGCAAAAGCGATCTCAGAGGCACAAAGGATCATGATGTAAAAAGTGTCTTGGCTGTACAAGATCGGGATATACAAAGGATCTGGGGAGCAAAAGGAATCTCGGAGGCACAAAGGATCTTGATGTACAAAGGATCTGCGAGACAAAGAATCTTGATTATATATGCAAATGATCTTGAGATGTAAGGATCTGGGATGTACAAAGGATCTGGGATGTACAAAGGATCTGGGAGGTAAAGGACGAGAGGCAGACTTACGTGGCTGGCTGGTGAGAGCAGGCAGGGGCATGTCCGTGGCCGGGATCTGGTTGTTCCCTGAAACATGACGGTCATCCATCAGCAAGTCAGCCAGCACGACATGGCAGTCGACAACATCTACAGCGTGATATTCTAAACTGCATTGCGTTAGTTCCACAGCAACCAGAAATAATTGGATGCACTGCCAATTTCAGAAAGCATCTGTGACCTAAGGCATGTGCGAGAGATAGTAAGAGAGCGAAGCTACTCACAGAGCGGAGTGAGAGACTACTCACAGAACGGAGGTGATGACATGTTCTGGGTGTACGTGGCCGTGTTGTTTCCGACCCATGTTGTGGTGGAGCCTGCAATAGATACACGCACCTACGGTCAGCAACACCCCCCACTCACAGTCCCTCTCACGGCATGCCGGTACAAGTGGCATAAGGTACCCCCACCTCAACACTCAGCATGCACTTCCAACACAAACCAGGCCATGAATTAATCTAACCTTAGGGGTCATTTTTAAGGGAAACCCTAGTACAACAAGACTTAGAAATATATATTATAAATACAATCGTTACCTTTGTATTATGGGGCAATGATGAAATTATTTTTGCATTAAAATGTTCCTCCACACATCTTTTACTTTTGAAAGCTTATGAATACCAGTATCTCAAGTAGTGCTATAAGAACACTTGTCTTATATTCTTAGGAACTGCCATGTATTACGCATTTAATAATTTATATTCATCTTCGATTGCAGCCAATGACCAGATAATATGTACACACTAAAGGTTCCCATTAAAGCATCACCAAAATATAATGCATACACAACTTTATTCTTATTACTAATTGATTATTTTTCTAAACCAGCTCAATACACCAGACATTAGATACTCAGTTACATTCTTCAATGACAAAGCAGCACTACTACCGGTGCCTGTACTGTGCAGTATTTGTTCTGTACCCCGTACACTGCTAATCAGCGAAGGCCCTGTTTGTGCAGGTATTTACTGCTAGGAAGTGAATGGAGGCCCTGTTTGTGCAGGTATTTACTGCTAGGAAGAGAATGGAGGCCATGTTTGTGCAGGTATTTACTGCTAGGAAGTGAATGGAGGCCATGTTTGTGCAGATACTAATTACTAGTGATGGAAGGCCATGTTTGTGAGGTACTTACTGCTAGAAAGTGACTGGAGGCCCTGTTTGTGCGGGTACTAATTGATGGTGATGGGAGGTCGTTTGTGAGGTACTGCTAGGAAAGGACAGGTCATGTTTGTGCATGCAGGTACTTAAAATGACTAGACTGGAAGCCATGATTGTGCAGGTACTTACTGCTGGGGACAAGAGGCTATGTTTGTGCAGGTACTTACAGCTGGGAAATAACTGAAGGCCATGTTTGTGTGGGTACTTACTGCTGGGGACAAGAGGCCATGTTTGTGCGGGTACTTACAGCTGGGAAATTACTGAAGGCCATGTTTGTGTGGGTACTTACTGCTAGGAAAGTGACTGAGGTTGGCTTGAGTGACCCGCTGTGGAGTTGGGTGCTTCCTGAAGTTGTCTACAATCTGGGGCAGCCCCGGGGGTGGGCCCTGACTTATACCACTTGTACCTACACCAACACACAGACATACGTACATAGCACAACACTGACTAGACTACTCTGCTGTGCTCTCCAGACATTGCTAAGTCTGAATACAGACATTGACCACCGCCGTGGTGCAGTGGTTAAGAGCATCGTGGTTCGATCCACGGCCATATAATACCAAGACATTAAGTTGGTGCTTGTTCCATTGCTTGGCACTCAGCCTTAGGGTAACTCAAGCAAGGACTGGTCAGCTTGGGATCAGTATCCAGTGTTTGCAAGGACTATCCTGTATCTAACAGTGGCATGATATTCCAGTGAGCTAGCACCAAGGGTAATATACGGGCCAGTAGATATTTGTTTTATGATAAGTTGGTACTTGAATAGCAGGGTTTCCATCTGTGTATTAGGTACACGTAAATGTAACGTTGAACGTATGCAATATGTTTACCGTCTGCGTCTGGAGACGTACAGCAGATTTCTAAACAACCACCACTTACCTCCCTTTGAGCTCTCCAATAACATGTCTTCAGCATGGCATGCAGTGTACATTGGTTATTCAATCATATCAGCAGCTATATGCTTGTTAGACTAATTAATTGATTAGTGATTTTAGTACGAGTTAACCTCTGTACATCATGCTGTATTGCCACTGCTTCGAGAACAGCAAATACAAGTCTAGTAATTCATCACGTTAACTTACTCATTTATGTTGTTACAATTTAGAATATTTATAAATGATACCTCCCTAGTTTTTCAAATGAAAAGAGAAGATGGTATATTTGTGACTAAAACAAGAAAACATGATGTTAATATAGAACTACTAGTTGGTGTTAGATTTACTAGCATGTGCTGTTAGAGGCTGTATGTTGGACGGACCGACACAGGTTATCACCCACTCCCGTAGATTGGCTATCATAGTATCACAGGAAGACTGAGTGTACAAAGATCCATTGACCGGGGATATTAATATGGCGCTTACAGCATGCCTTAGGGGGTGGATTTGGCGCATTAGAAGTGGCCTATTATTATTATTATTATTATTACATACACAAACCAGAGTGTAAGAGTAGCCGGAAAACATGTTTTTATGTGTGTGGTGAACGGCACTGTTTACCAATAGTGGAAGATGTTTATACTTTAAAGTCTGGTTTCCATTGTTTGTAAAAATAATGTGTTCTTCGAAATAATTATTGGCAAAAATATAAAGGGGAGACAATCCTGATACACAGATGGGTCTTAAAAACAGTAATTCTTGTATGTGTGCCTGATTCACCATTCACTGTTCTATGCCAACCATTCACTGTCCCATTCACTGTTCTATGCCCAACCTAAGACATATAAGATTCACCATTCACTGTTCTATGCCCAACCCTAGACATATAAGATTCACCATTCACTGTTCTATGCCCAACCCAAGACATATAATGAAAGATGAAACCTTTGAGGCAAATCTTTATAGAAGTAATCACATTAATAAAATATGGTGACAAATACATAAATGGATAATGTCCTAGTTGTTCCCTGATGAAATTGCAAGTTATATAGACGAGTGTCTACTCAGATCTACTGCCAGATGGAAGGTATGCGGAGAGTGTGTCAATGTTACAAGTGTGTTCTGAAATAGAAGCAGAAACTCCAACAAAAGTAAAGAAGCAAAAGAGAGTAAGCATTCCAGGCAGTCTGTAGATACATGTACGGTAATACCATCATCGCAAAGCCCAGACAGCTCACAAAGCAAGCAAGACACCAGACTGCTCAAATGAATGCTAAATTCCATAGCACAAGGCTGCAGGGAGTTTAGAAAGGTGGGGGGAGATCGAGAGAATGAGAGAGAGGGATGGGTCAGTATGGAATTCATTTTGAGCAGAGTTTGTAAGCTAATTAATGAACATTTCATTCACATACAACAGACAAATACATATCACACTGGAAAATATGTACATCAAACAATCAAAGCAGTAGTAGTAGTAGTAGTAGTAGTAGTAGTAGTAGTAGTAGTAGTAGTAGTAGTAGTAGCAGTAGTATTAGACAGGAAAGCAGCTAGTAGTAGTTATTACTATTAATGGTATTAATAGTAGTAATAGCAGTAATATAATAGTAGTAGCAGTAGATAGCAAGATGTCACTAGGTGTTGATATTAGTAGCAATAATAAAAGTAGTAAATATAGGATAATTTCAGTGTTAACTTCACTAACTTCAAAATTGAAGCTGTGGACAGAACTCTATGGAATACTGCTTGAACAGCGTCCAGTGTGAGATGTCAGTACTATAGGACCTGCTACAGGACCTACTACAGGTCTACGAGAGACGGAGGTATGCAGGAGAAGGTCAGGTGACAGGCGGCACTCACTGGTTGGCGGACTGAGCTCCGCCCCGGGTGACGGCGCAGACGACTGCTGTGACAGCGGCAGAGGCTGAGGTGGCTGTTGCGGAGGCACTGTTGGTGGCTGGGAGGGGGACAGGGGCTGGGGGGACAGGGAGTGCTGGAGGGACAAGCCCCCCACCCCAGATCCCAGAGACGGCACGGACACACTGGACTGCTGATGCTGCGCCGTAGATGTGTGGGCAGGCGACCCTTGACCTGGAGGGACCAGTCATTATAGGCAAGTGTCCAGTGAGGGAGAAATCATCGACTTCAGATGAGGTGTGTTGGAATATTGTCGCCTTTAATTGAACACCTAATGCTCTTACATCAATATATATGTTGTTAAAAGAATGTTTTAAAATCTTGAATCGGAATCGCCTCAGAATTCTGACGTCAAGCTTTCCTGAATATAATCATTAATTGGAATTTTAACCAAAATAGCTTTTACATTTACTTTCTTGGAATTATTGTTTGCTTTCGGGTTGCTTTATTTATATGAATTTATTTATTGCAAATAAAACAAAAACATGAAGCAAATGTACGGTAGTTCAATTAGAGGAAGCGTCTTGTGTAGAATTCCAACACACATCCTCTGTGCAGTGCAGACATACACTCGATCTGCCAAACACAAGACCGTGCTTCATGACACCAAACTTATGGCATTCACGAGAATAATAATAACGGACAATTTAAACACGAAAATAAATTGAATTGCAACGACTGAACAACCACAATATAGATAGCGAACCACAATCATATTCAATATATACATATATATACACTCAGCCCAAACAAAGGGCCGAATAAATTACAGTGACGATAATAAAAATTGTGGAACAAAATATGTACAAAAATGATAATTTCATTCCATTTCCAAACAGAAAGAATCTGAACGAAATCCAGCAGCATATTGTGGAGCAACTTACCAAAGCGATATTACTTCTGCCAACATCTTAAGCAGCCATTTCAACAATATCTCATAATAATGTTGCAAAAGAACCAATGTCACTAACATGTTGGTGAGTGGTGTAAGTGTGTGTGCTATTTGGCCGTGTATTCTCTTGTATTAAATTCATTACTAACCTGTTGCAATTGCCAAAACTAAAGGATATTGACAAAGACTGGCAAAAAGATGTATTCATTTGAACACTAACAGGAAGAATATCCCAGAATATTACTGATACAGACGTCCCTCCAATAGATGTATATGGATAAATAATACAGCCCTCCGATAGATGTAGATATGTATAAACATTATATATCTGCATAATAAGAAGAGAAACATTATGACAACTTACTAAAATTAAGTCAGATTCCTAAAATATCAGTTATCCATGAACACTAAAGCTCCTGAATGTTTATGCATTTTAATAGTGTGTCCATGCTGTGTGAAAATGAGAGTTAAAACCTAGCTAAGCCCTTAAACGATTTTTCAAGATTTATCAAGATTTTTTAAGCATTTTATTTATAAAATTAATGTTTTTTAAAAAGACTTTGTAATTAAAAACTTTTCTAAATATAATATTTAAATTTGCAATTTAATATTTTTTTTAAATATAATATTTAACTTTGCATATCTGGGAGAGTAACTAGGCTCCCCAGTCGAATGCATGGACAGTCAGGATAGATAGGACGGTGGAGTGTGCACTCGCCAACAATGAGACGATTGAATCCCTCGGAGGGCGGATGCTGCACGGTCTGGTTGCTCTCGGTGGACGTGGATGCGCGGTCCATCTGCAGCTCGCCCGGACCGCCGTACTCATCCTTCACCAGTCTGCCCGGCGGACCTGCGTAATCTTCACATTAGTACATGTTGCCGTGGCAACAGTGCTATAAGCTGTTGTCGCATTACCCTAACAGTTTTCTGACAGTTGGTATACTTATTAGCAATTAAAACTAAATCTCTGGAGTAGTAGCCTTCATAATAATACCATAATAAATATAACATACGGAAAGATTTGAAAATTCTCAAGATACTTGAGCAATGAGAATAGGCTCTAGTCCAGTGTCAGTTATAATCACATTTCTAATGAGGGGATGGGTATATGTAAATCTTAAAGTTATTTCCTTTCTTAAAACTTTTAATGTACTCAACTCTCTAAATATGGATAATACAATCTGTCCCTATACTAACAACATGTTTGTCCTTTTTGACAAAATCGCATACTTCCAAAATCAATCAACCATATGAATGATTTTTAAAAGACAAATTTAATTGGGGTCTAAAGTCGCTTTCTAGAATCTTTCACTAATATCACAACATGTCAGTTTAGGGCAGGAGGAAACCCGCAACATCCGTAGCGCTGAATGTTGCAGTAAACCTGCGAGCACCGGTTGGTACTGACAAGACCAAGGATGATAACTGCATTGCCACTCTACAGTCAGTGCATCCTATCAATATCGCGTCAGAAAGGTAACTTTCACGAATATCACTGCAACAGTCTGGCTAAAATGTACTAAACTCAGCAAAACTAATAATAAGCTAGTCAAATTATTTTTACATATTACATTGAGTGTATTACTAGGCAGTGCTCCTTTCTAGATGTTCTGTCTGTACTTTCTGTCCGAGACATGTGCGGTTACAAAGGAGCGACACCACACAGCGTTCTCAGTGTCCGGGACATGTACCAGCAAGGAATGAACGCACTTTCACTCACTTGTGGAATTTCATCGCCGGAAGGATCTGCCTCGATTTGAAAGACGAGGGCGTTGTAGTAGGCGTGTCCTCCCCAGTCGTGTGAGAATGGAGCTCGGCACTTCATGCCGACCAGTTTCGAGAAAGAATCGGCGACTGATGAATTCAGCGTTGTGTTTTCATCTTCATGGTCTTCTGATTCCTCAAGTTCATTATTTGCGAGTGTCGACGTCCTGACCGAATGTGAAGATGCAGATTTGTCAGATTCCGAGTTCTCAAATGCATCGCTCCCCAAGGCTGCCTAAGAAGACGAAAAAGAGGTGATGATGCAATCTGCTAATTACATGATTTACTACGTTAAAAACTCAGTAAGAACAAATATACACAAAAGAAGATAAACAAATCTTTTATTAGGGATGCCAAATATACCAGTTACCAGTGGGTAATTTCGATGACAGTCATATCACCATGATCACATCAACAAGGTCTTACTTTATTAATTGCGGAGTTTGGGATTGGAGACTTTTCTTTTCAAGGTCACTTCAACAAAATATACAATTCTGTATTGGTATTTACTGGGTTAAAATCCTGAATTTGCCAGGTCTTTTTACCGGGTTTTCGTCGGGCCAAGATGATCCTGTATTTTGGGGGTGTCAGTCTGTAGTTGGTGGGTGAAAATCTTGTTTTGCCAGGACATTTGCCACACAGGTTAAAAGCTTGTATCTGCTAAGCCATTTTCCATACGGACCAAAAGCCCATATTTGCGATGACATTTGCCATGTGTATGTCAAAATTCTGTACTTGCCATGACATCTGCCATAAACTTAGGTAAAAAGCCTGTATTTTCCAGGACATCTGCCATACATTTCATAAATCCTATATTTGCCAAGAACAAACACTGACCTGGAAAGCGGCATACTCGTCATCACAGGCTGTGTTTGACGCCGATGATGCGGAGGAATGTGAATCTAGGGATGCAAGCAGCTTGCTCTTCTTCAAGGATAACAAGCTATCTGAAAATACAGACGTAAACGTGAAGTGGCAGGAGGAAACCTGCAACATCTGTAGCGCTGAATGTTGCAGTAAATCTGCATGCACCGGCTAGTACAGACCAAGGGTGATATTTATTAATTACACAAACCCTGACATTAATCTTTTGTGCTCACAGTAAAATGGCAGCCAGCAAAAAGTATCAGTATTAGAGTTGTGTGAGAGCTGAGGAACTGAAATGAAAACATGTGTACGAACCTTGTGTGAGATTGATGAGTTCATTGAGGTCAGATTGAAGCTTTACCAAATCCTCCGTCTCCCCCGCCGCCTGTATGGCCACATCCACTTGGGACAGCTGTAACATTAGTCCAGAAATATAGATGTCTATAGCTGTCTATAGATGTCTAAGCGCTCGTGTGCGCCAAAATCTGCGTTCGATCTGCGCTCGGAGTATCATGTGGCACTTTCAAAATGTCATCGCTCATAGACGTCACCATTTTGTTCGAATCACATGTCTCGGGGAAAGGCAGCTGATTAGCACTTCGATAAATCTCGATGCAACGCAAGCGCAGGTTGGCGCACATGAGCTTCTGGCATCTCCAGACGATGCGCTCCTGCGTCAAATATCAAACTCGTCTGATGCCTGCGTACAACACGCGTTCGATGCAGACAAGATGCAGACATGACGCAGGGCGGTAGCACACGAGCGCCTGCGTATAGAAATGCAAGAATCCAGACGCAGGTGCGACGCAGACGCTTGTGTGCACCAAGCTTAAGGTAGGCACCATATGCATTCCGCTCAAATCAGCGCCAAGCAGAAAGCAAATATGGAGACGGAGCAACACTCTACTGCAACATCATCATTATAAAAGCAGTCATTATCATTAATCAATCCATCCATTTTTCCATCCAGCAGCAGTGATTAGGGTGGTGTTCCATTCACAGTCTTGGATGCACATTTTGGATAGGGGGCTGCTCCTTTCTAGCTGTTCTGTCTGTACTTTCTGTCTGACGCATGCACAGTTACCAAGGAGGGACCCCAAGGAGCAACACAGCACAGTGTAACTGCGCATGCGTCGGACAGAAAGTATAGACAGAACAGCTAGAAAGGAGTAGCCCTCCTGTCCAGAATGTGCGTCCAAGACCGTCAATGGAACACCACCTAGGTGATTGCCTCGAAAACACAAGGGTATAGAAAACAGCTTTGTCTTGACCAGCTGCTGACAGTCTACCAAATTCAGGCCCTTTAACAGATGTGGTCCATGGAATGAATACCGATCTAATAATAGCGTAATTGTTTAAAGTTGGGTACGTAATCACCGCATCTTGTTGTATCCGAAATAATATGATTAAAGTGCACAACCAGTGACAGTGTCTCGTATTTCGTGCACATTTGCATTATTCTTATAGTATTCATAATTCTTATTAATTAACCTCATTCTCATGTTACTAATAGTATACCTGTGATTTGTACAGTTCTAACGATTGTTCAAGATTGCCTTCATCCATTTTCAAACGAGAATAAATAGGGTAATACTGGTAGTAGTCGATATCCCTGATCAAAAATCCTTGGGCGCCGCCATCTTGACAGAGCTAAGCCTAAATTCATTTCCAGGTAGTTTCGAATTATGTACGGTAGACACTAGACACGCACATGTTTTTTAATAAGGTATACAATCATTGTATGGTCCATTTGTTTGTCAAAAACTACCAAGTAGCCTGTGATTGTATACTTTCACACCAGTCCAGGAAAAGTAGGCCTATATAGGCCTACACGTGTGTAGTCTATTGTTAGTTAGGCCCTATGCGTTTGCATGACACCATTTACATACAGTGCACATTTACATACTTTACACACGTGCAAAAATACATTTGCATGACCTGCAAATCACATGCACATTTACTCCTGACGTAAACGTGTGTAGGCTAAAATAAAAGCGTTCGCATGTAAGCCTATGTACACGTGTAGGCCTATATATAAGCCTACGCTATATTTACATCATAGGCCAATATGTAAATCATAAATATAGGCCTACAGTAAAAGCTCGAATGCGACCGGGGTATACGGTTTCAGATAAATACAGCTGTGCATATATAGTTTTCAAATTCCAAGGATGTCCACTAATCTGTATAGCCTATAGCTGGTATAGGCCTGCAGGTGTCTTTTGTAAGTTGTGTTACATGTAGGCTTACATGTATATTTATAGGCCCCTACCTTGCATGATACATTGCTGTCTAGACTAGACGTGTTATTTGAAAAAAATGTGTAGGCCTATTACTTATAAATGCTGCTGTGTCATTTATGCATGTGTTTTATATATAATCATGTGTTTCATATCATATTACATGTCACGAGTTGTTCGATACTTTGTGCTACATGATGAACATGTACAGTATAAGCTCTTCACAATAATTATGTGAAACGTTGTGTTGTTGTTTTTGTCATTATAACGTCGAACTGATAATTCCACTGTAGCGATGGACATATATTCCTTGTAGAAAGGCCTAAAAGGAGTGGTGGCTCAAAAAAGGGCGATGTCCAACTGTATACTAATTGCAATATTGTTTCATTTTCAGACGCATTTAGGTCAGAACAGCCATTTAACAACAGATTGACATTGATATGTACATTGTGTA
>JAVCKZ010049615.1:0-18192 GCA_034780755.1 Lepetodrilus elevatus
TACTACTACTACTACTACTACTACTACTACTACTACTACTAGTACTACTACTACTACTACTACTACTACTACTACTAATAATAATAATAATAATAATAATAACAATAATAATAATAATACGGTGCATACAGTACTCTCCCTTTAAGACAATCAGTTAGAACACGGTGTTCATGTTACTACGCTGCTCGGTTATACAACTAGAATAATTTAGCAACAGTTTCTGATTATTCGTTTTTGTGAGTTAGGTTTGCATCTTTGAACTTATTTAGTTATTTATCTTTATTCTTTGCATCGTTAATTGGTTTAGTTTTTAAAACTGCCGTACGACCATTGGTGGCATTGTGGACATATCATTTGTTCCCACACTGTAGCGTATATTTGCTTCACTGTTTTACTACATAGTTTATGTTTCACTACGTAGGTATATGATCATTATGGTTGTGCAGTATCCTCCACGTGTAATGAGTTCCCAGAATATAAAACATTATGCGCGCATTTGGATGATATTTCTATATGTTTATACATGCTCCTACCCTATACTAGTAACGTCTTTTTAGCCTTTCTGTATAATTATAACAACCTACTATAAAGGTACAGTCCGTATTCCTATACAGTATTCTCCTACATTATGTCCTTTTAGCCTTTTTTGTATAATTATGACAACCTACTATAAAGGTACAGTCCGTATTCCTATACATTATTCTCCTACATTATCCCGTATTATCCTGCGTTTATTAGTTCGTAAACTGGTGAATACAACTAACATTAAAAGTGGATCTCTCCTAAAACTAGTACATGTCTTTGTAGTCTTTCTGTATAATTATGACAACCTACTATAAAGGTACAGTCCGTATTCGTATACATTATTCTCCTACATTATCACGTATTATCCTGCTTTCATTAGTTCGTAATCTGGTGAATACAACTGTACCACCAAGTGCATAATGACACAGCTTGACACTGGGAAAAAACCCACATGAACAAACTCTGAGACCACTAGTCAGCGCCTATCTTCATACAAGAACACCACACATGTTTACCCTGCCACTAGATCAGTTTATATCTAATTTGACTAGAATTCCCAAATGATATAAACCAATCGGTCAAACACCACACCAAGTCCAGCAAGGGATACAAACCGACCAGCAACGCATCTATGGACCTTGAAAAGACAAGTGGACTTAAACCCACCTAAATGACACGGCAACAATCGCCCGGGGGTGCCATGGGAACCCCCATCCCCCTTCAAGCCGCGGTGCCAGAGGCTGGGAAACATGCAGCAAATCGGGGATGGCTCCATGGAATTCCGTGTTGCCTGTCCTCCCGTTCTGATATGTCATCACTCATAAACTCCCTCAGGGGTTCGACCCAATAACCAGGCACGATCGTATCCATCGTATTATCTGTGAGGAATATCTGGCGATCCGAGTCTTGCGGTGCTTACAAGGCCCGAGTGACGACGGAGACGTTGATCAGTAAATGTGAGGGGGAATTAGATTGGTGATTAGGTAAAACTAGTTTGTCTGTATAGATATACTCGATAGGTAATGTTGGGCTGATTTCGTATTTGCTGCGCGGGTCAGAGTTCCTGGTTTCTGGTTTGAGAGCAATTGTCTTGCGTATGTGAGGGTATATTGGCGTGGTACCCCTAATGATGAAATAACGCGTGAAGTCATGAGATATAGTGATAATTGTCTTGAACCTTTGACAAATAATAGTCTTCGGTTAAACTACACGATAATAGTCATGTTGTACACTGCAAAGCAAAGTTAGGTGCCCTGTTCCAGGATCCTAATAGGATTCTGGCAGAACACGTTCACCTTGAGTACGTTTATCTTTGTGTGTTCTGGCCCGCGACACCTAATGTTCGCGAAGGTTACCTTCCGACCATGATAGTATGCACTGTTTGTACCGTAGCAATAAAGATACCATCCTTGGTCTGTCAGTACCAGCAGGTACTCGCGGGTTTACTGTAACATTCAGCCCCACGTTCGTTGCAGGTTTCCTTCTATAGCCCTGAACTGACAATTGCCGTGATATACGTGAATTTCTTTCTTGAAAGCGGCTCCAAACAAATTTCAAAATATATAAATGTATACAGTGTCTGGACGATGAGGAGCACGCGGCACACATAGACAGTATTACTATGCAAGTATAAGTTCACAGTTGTCGTATATAACACCGCCGTTTTTACCGAACACTGGAATATTGCAACGTGTACATGCTATAATTAATAGCTATTGTTGAAATCAGTAACTTCGTATCATCGTCAGTAGACAACGTTGTAAACATTTTATATTTATTGAAAATGTGACATTTATTAAATGTTCATGTCAAGTTTCAAAGTTAATATTTATATGCATTTCTCCTATTATTATCAGATATGACAATAAGCAACGTAAGATGATTTAATGTAGTAAGCTACTAGAACAGTTTCTATCGAGTGTGCTATAATATGCAAAACATTGACATTTAGTTATACTACTTAAATAATAGATTTATTTATAGGAGATTCTTTATTATTAATACATATTAATTAATAATAAGTGTATAATTATTAGACGAAATTTGTTTTCGTTATTATCCTATAAGATAGTCATACTTAATGTAAAAGGCTTCGCATGGGCTTGAACACAGCTGATCAAGTTAACTTAAATGAATTTAAATACACTTCTCAAAAAGGGAGTTATTTCCCTTTCATCACAACGCGTTAACACTATCAACTTTTATTGATTTTAGTCCACATTACAAAGTGATGAACGATTGAGTTTTAGTGTCATCCTCTGAGTAGAAGTACTAACATAAATAAAATAAGCATGTAAGCATGTAAGCAAATAAAACATTCTCAGTTAGTAAGATGTCATTTATTGTAATAATTATGTGCATGCTATCAATTGATTAATTGACAATAAAAAAAAAACATTTGAAGAGTATTAATACATGAAGATTGTGAATAGTAACCTTAACTTCTCTTCAATCTATCAACAGAAAATGAAATTTCTCCATATAGAAATACAAATAAGTAAGTACAACAAGATTAACTTTTTTCTTGGATATTTTCATTGTATTCCAACACCGTTACAGTTGTTCTTACAATAAATGTTAATTGGTGTTTAAGACCCGCTTCCACATTTATATTTCACTTATACCACGACATGCCAGTTTAGAGCATGAACAAACCCGCAACATCCGTAGAACTGTATGCTGCAGTAAACCTGCGAACACCGGCTGGTACCGACATACCAAGGATGACAACTGCATTGCCACGGTACAGACAGCGCATCCTATCAAGATAGCATCTGAAAAAGTAGCTTTCGCGAACATTGCATGACCAATACTATTTCTGACGCACTTGCTAAAGCTCTTGTGCACCTTTAACCCAGTAAGCTACGCCTAAGTTCACGTCGCAGACAATACGTTCACGTCGCAGACAACGTATAACATAGCATTAATGAACCAATAATGGTAATATTCCTGGAAATCTACAACAGAACAATGTAATCAAGATGGCGGATGTCCTAACGTTGCCGATGGCCTTTCGCCTCTCGGGCTCTCGTTTTCTCTCAATCAGAATCCTCTTTCTGGATGAAACCATAGAAATTAAAGCCTGCGTCTAGCTGCATTACCAAAAGGACAGTGATGTTAAAACTTGGTCTCCTTTAGTCAGAGTCAAGAACCATTGTTACACGCGGAAGGATCCCCTGAAGGCTGTCATTTGGATGTCTTGTGTTCTTGTATGTTTCTGTAATGTCTCCGGGGGACTGAAATACCCCAGAAAACACGGTGATAACTAAGGAAATACCCTCCAGTTAATATTACAACCAATGAACAACATGTTGGTATAGGCACACGTATTGATAATAAACAAATGACAATTATTTAGGATGGTTTGTTTATAACAGAAGTAAAATACTATGATTTAGGCATATTTTATGTATTCGTGTATATATGATAAATAATGATAATTGGTAAAAATAAAAAGCAAATAGCGTATCATCCTCTGTCCACAAGGTCATCAGCTTGAATCTTGCTGATTAGATGTAGTGAATAGTATGAGCTGTTGGGAGAAGGTAATAGCGTATATAAATACCGCTCTTAAATAAAATAAATCATTGCCACCATTATAAGGATCTAAAACATATGTGGCTGTTCCTGCTAATAGCATTTAGGTGCTGGTGCATGTGTATCTATTCACTGAAAAGTGCACACGTAATTAATGACAACCCACTACGATCGAGTAACTGTAAAACATTTTGAGAAAGCCGTACATCAATAATTAAATCTTTATCCAATCTTTCTTTTTCTTGCTCATTCGTGGTTAAAATTAGCCCGGTAACAGGAAACAAAAAAGAAATATTTCGCAATGAAGCAGATGCGGCTGAGCCATATATATTAACACTAAACGATAGGAACACACGCGTCAACACATCACTGTGTACCTATGGCCGGTATTGAGTGTTTGCACACATTAATATGGCGGAGAAACATAAAGAGATCAATAGGAAGGCTATTTTCCATCTGTCAGCGTGGTTCCCCGAGTCTGATTATGTTCGCTGGTGTTTGGAAACAAGTGTAATTGATTACGATTTCTCTTGTTCTTTCTGCAGTATCCGCTCAATGTACAACTGGATCCGTTAAGCAAGTGGCAGTTACCGGAAGGCCAATTTGTAGCATGACTAGATTCGATATGAATCATGGAGTCTGGAATTGATACACACGTATACACACGTGTACGGTGATATAACCACTTGATAAGTAATTTGGAGACACATTATACAGTGTATATAATACACACTTAGGGCACGTTCAATACTGGAAATGGTGTTTGTAAACCAGGATAAATTGATATTATTCCTTGGTGTTAATGTATATGGCAGTAATTGTTACAATAGGAGTTTCACAGGGCAATGCCAAGTGTTAATTATGAGACACAGATCCATGCGTGCGTTTATCGAAGACTTAAAAGGAATAATGAAGTTAATATACGTGAAAGTACTAGTATTCATCATCCGTCAATTGATATCATTTACAATCTTTAAAGACTTGAATACTAGTATTGCCAAGGCGGAGATTTAACGTTTACTGTAGAAATGTTCCCGATTAAGTCGTTATTGTGTTTACAAAACATTGAGTAATATAATTAGAGGAATTATGAAGAATTACAACTGATATAAAGTATTGAAGGACTTATTTGTCACTGTTATTTACTCAACAGCCTTTATTGGATACTAGTACGTGTACATGTATATGCATTTAGATTGATATTATCTTAACAACTAAACATTTCCAAACGTCTACACGCTTCTGGGTATCGTTTCTCGACGCTCTCATCTACTACGAAATCATAAGGATTTTCGTAGCCATCTCTAATGCATGGAGATCGTGCACTTACGAGAGTGTTATGTTCTCATACTTGATATGAGAGCTTCGAGAAACGATGCCCAGGTCATCTTAAAGAACTTCCAGATGCATTGGAAGAAGAATGGCACCAGGGGCGCGTTCAAAGACATAGGCGCCGAGTAAGCCACTTAGCTAAACTGGTCCCCTGTCCCATGTACGGTCCATGCGATTCGTGAGACAGTGGCTAGTTTGGTAAGCCGCTTGCAAGCCTCTTGCGTGTTTGAACGACCCCTGGTCTGCGTTCAAACTGCAATATGTACCACTACGAAGTGCCACAGCTCTACAGTAGCTGTTCAGCCAACACATGGTAGTACTTTTTACCTCGACTTTTGAGCCAGTAGTGTTTTGTAGGAAAGTGTAAGGAAATCTAAAGCATGAAGGGAATGGTCTGCACGCATGCCTAAACCAATTTCCTGATATTTTCCTACGACATCTTTCAGCCATCCACTACTTTGTAGAAAGGTATCGTAGTGTAGATAAATGTATTGAGGCCTGAACGCAGCCTAGGTCATCGTGGGCATAGGCCGTCAAGACTCAGTATCAACACACGGTGAGCACCAGTGCAGCAGAACACATATTAAACCTACATTTCACGACAGGGTTATACTGTAATCTAGGCGTAAGTCTGGGCGTACCTCATGTGTTTATTATAGAATGAATTGACGCCAAGACTACTGGTACCAACCACCCTCTCGAGAAACGACGTCAAATTAGCGTGCATAATGTGGTCACGTCTACATTAACTCTTCATGAGTTTTTCGTACTGAAAGGAAATTGTTTAATATAAATAGACAATAACATACGATAATTATAGATCAGTGTTTGTATTCCTCCGCACCTGCTCCGTGGCTTCCTGTCCACAATATAGGCTATTTCCGGTCAGGAAGACGTTCAGTAGGACGGACGTTAACTCATCACGGTGGTGCGGGCTGGGACAAGAATGGGGTCGCTCATCGACTGCGACGGCGTTTATTAGGACAAGTAATGGGGTCTGGTGTACACTGACGACTTTGCCGCTCTGCTAGCCTAGGTCAGTAGGTACTGCCTGTGGTTCGATGCCATTATTGGTGGTCTAAGTCCACAATAAATGCTGACCTTTCATCAATATGCCACTCATGGTACACATTATCCCCGTATCCTTCCCCTACAGAACACACATATCAATCTCGCCTGTTTATTATTATGTCAATATTTGGGAGGCTTTTTTTCTTTGCGTGCGGGTGATGTTTCATTGCGGTAATAACATATATTTGCTTTCCTAATAAACGAGCAAGACTGATCTTGGTACAGGAATTAATAATAAGTGAATGATGAATCCTAAGTTGTACTAGTTGACGTTCGTAAGACGGCGTAGGTAATTACGTAAGCGTGTTATCGACGTATGCCATAAGTAGGTGTATGGCATAGGTAGGTGCAAGTAGAAGCTAATAGTTTGTATTTGTGGGCAGATAGTAGACGATATAATATCCAAAACAAATAAGTACATTGTTTCTTTTACATTACACTATTTAGAATGTTTTAAATTATTATTTAGACAGTGTATTTCTTGCCAGGTTGTATGCTAGCTGCATGTTTTAAAGAACACGTCTAAATACGTGGGTATTGAAGTGCTTCCAATTGATTACATGTACTCATTCATGATAATCTAAGTCAGACTCCGGGTTTTCGTCATAGCGGGCTTGTAATACCTAGACATGCTAAACTAGAGTTCGTAGAATGTGTTGTTTTATGACGGCATGTGGTAGTTGACTAGCAGTAAACCTCGCTCGTTGGCTACCAGAACAGCACATCAATTCCCCGCAAGTGGCATCACCCAGGAGATAGTGCAGGTTTACTGTGCCATACATCTGACGTGGTGAGCCAGTATGACATGACATGGCTCATCTACAGGCTAGTCCAAAGGTCGTCACGTCTAGACCAAGTAGTATTGTGTTAAATGCCTATATGTTATGCTATAGCACATATTCAAGATAGAAAAAAAAACACGCAAAGTCGCAAACAACCATGTTGGAAACGAGTACTAGAACTATGTGCATGTACATATGACGGTAGGTAGGTGCGTCGGTGAGTATGTGACATTGCAGTGTCGACTAGTATGTGGCTTTGCAAGCTATACTAGTATAACAATATACAATCAATCTAACTTCTCGTGCATGCATTAAAATAGCACAACTATGTAATTACGATAGTGTTATCCAACTCCAGCCTGCACACCCTACTATTCATTATTCTTCAATTTGTACCTGTAGTGAGTTCGTTATGCCCTCAGCACAGATGTGCCACGCTAAAAGATCTGATGTCAGCTCTACATGACGTCTTCTTTGAAGTTCCAGATTTAATCCCGCTATTATCGTACGCCAACCAGAATCCTATGTCGCTCTTTATCTCTGAGATGTACAATACGACCTAGGGTCAATACAAAAGCTGGAATGGTCTAAAACTGGTATTAAGGTTATCAATGAAAGTGATGAGTACGCTTTGATCACTGTGGTCTATCTAACACCAGAGTGTTACTGCGCCATCTAGTGGCTTACCTCGATGATTCACTTAGGTCCCGGCCTACCGGAGATTGGGCCCTAGAAGTAACACAACAGGCGTACGTTGTGAGAGCTTCGTCTGAAGGACATGGCCCGATGGTGTATGTCTCACCAAAGTGAGGATCGAACCTCATTAAATGTAACATAATGGAGAGTGTATGTTTCGAGACAAGATCTCTTGCCATGAACATTAATTACGTTGTGTGACTATGGATCAGACTTGATTACTAGATAATTGGAATCAACAGCAGTAAATGTTCCTCCCACTAGTAGTAGTATCTAGTAGTTCATAACCCACATTGCTCAAACTGGCGTTGAAATCTTAAGTAATCCCCATGCAAATAATAGAAATGTGGTTTCGTTTCGAAATCGACGAATCTTAGTTTGATGATGTATTGGCGCAATAAAGGAGTGTTGTAAAATTGAAGAAACCAGTTACACCGAATAACGGTTCTACGGTCATGCTGTAATGGCACTACAATTTATTTTGATGGCAAATCAGAGCAATAGATTTTCTGCAAGAATCGAAAGGTCAATCAGCTCCACCTAGGGGAGGGGGTGGTGGTGGAGGGGTGGCAGCGTGGGTGGTAATTTCTAGCAAGCGTTGCCTCTCAAATGTCTGATGATCAGATGTCATTACCGTCTCGGACGCCTCTAACCACGACATCTGCCTGATCACAGCCATCACAGAAAATAACTGTGGTCAGACAGGTAATCGACAGAGACGGCACGAGCTTCTGATGAACACACCTTCTGACCAGATGGTCAGATCATCGTCCAGATAGAGTAGGTCTGACTAAGTAGATCCAGAGAGTAGGTCTGACTGAGTAGATCCAGATAGTAGGTCTGACTGAGTAGGTCTGTCTGAGTAGGTCTGACTGAGTAGGTCTGACTGAGTAGATCCAGAGAGTAGGTCTGACTGAGTAGGTCTGACTGAGTAGATCCAGAGAGTAGGTCTGACTGAGTAGGTCTGACTGAGTAAATCCAGAGAGTAGGTCTGGCTGAGTAGCTCCGAGTAGGTCTGACTCATTGGAATGAGACATTCATTGTCCTATCCCTAGGCGTGGGTATGCCATGACGTATTGTTGTAGTTTGACTTTTGGGAAATAATTGGCCAAATGTATCGAGCATCTATCTAGAATACCTGAATTGCATGCCCTTTCACAACCACAACTCATTTTCAGGCGACTTTCGTCAGTGTTATCAAGTCTACGCATCTTGGGAACTATTGCTGGTATTGTAATCAATGGAGGACAATAATTGGCCAAACAGATTCTGCAACGAGCTCGAACGATTCTTCGATGAACTGATTGGCCTCATCTACGAGATAAAATGCATAAACTATACGTGTCGGTGTCTATGATAATACAGCATTCGCCTATTACTTTATGAAGACAAACTTCAAACAGCTGTGATAAAGCAAGCTACCTATTGATACAGTATAGCTATTGGAAGCACCGTCAACACCAGTAGATAAACCAAACAAGCATTTCACTTTCGAGCGTAAAAAAAAACATAAGCACGAATTAAAATAAACCTAAAAGGACAATGGTATGCCTTTAATATTGCTGATCTCCTGAAATTAGAGCGGGTCCCATTTTCAGCAGCATATTGACTGACATATTGACTGACATCAGATAAATGGCTTCATAGAACCTGGATGGGAGTGACAAGGAGAGGACTTAGATAAGTATTTTCACTTGTGTCTAATCCCATTGAACTTTTGATAATACTAAGTAAAATATGTTGAAATCATCGACGTGACAAAGAACATTTGGAGATGTTTGTATAAAAACATATCTTATGGCATCTACCGTCTGAAACCTTGAAACTTTTAGTATTACTAAACTGTTCTCAGTATGCAATAGCACATCTAGATATCATATGATGTAGATCTGGTAAAGTCTTGTCCACAGCCTAATGCTATAAACACTGTATAGGACCACGGTATATAGTCCCCGCCATCAGCAATAGGGAAGTTAATACTGGTTGCCATGCTGACTAGACTAACCATATTTCTCCTGGGGGAAAAATACTTTAAACAAGTAAAGTGAAATTAAGCTCTTCCGGACATTCATCATCTTTACCGAATCACTAGCACTAAATCAATAGAATACTTTCAACGGAAAAACATATTTGTATATTATTTCAACATCATCATTCTATTTCAGAGTGATGTGATTATTTTTGGTGGATGTAGGTGACAGGTGTGTCTATTTGTGTCGACGTGTGGGAGAACCGGATACTGTAGGTTTTCTTTAGTCTGTGAACTTCAGCTTAAGACTCCCATTATATTGAAATAACTATCAATAATGTATTATATTAATACCTCAAACTTGTTTAATTGAGTATTGCGCGATACTTGACGAGGAATAGTGTTGTTGTACACGCGAACCTCTCCTGAGACGTATTATTTTGTGCGTTCATTTGCGATAGTCCTGTAAATGGACACTAATGGAATCTGTACATCATTCATAAAATAGTTTTGAAATATTAAAAATACAGTTTTAAAGTAATGTAAACGAATATCATGTATAAATGTAACCACAATAATACTGCGTAATAAACAGAATAGTGTTGCTATATATATAATATTTAAAATAGATACACCACCCACCTATAATAAGAGAAAGCGCCTATCTATCTGTCTATACAATGGTGATATTAATAGAAGACAGTTGTATAAATTGTACATTTTCAGCTCGCGTCATTATACTCGTGCAATGTGCAATATGATTATATGCTACCGCAGAAATATACAAGTAACTATGGTAGACAGATATAAATATGACATACATATATTAATATGACAGATTCAGGCAGACAGATATATGACTATCGTAGCCAAGACACAATTATGGCAGACATATATACCTATGTCAGACAGATATAACTATGGCAGACATATATAACTATGGCAGACATATATAACTATGGCAGATAGATATAACTATGGCAGACAGAAATACCTATGTCAGACAGATATATAACTATGGCAGACATATATATAAAACCATGGCAGACAGATATAACTATGGCAGTATTCGCATCAATACGGCTGTTAGCAGAAACTGCAACTGAAACCAATGTCAGCATGAACTTTTCTTGTTGTAAACAAACTTCCATTCACATCAATCGTAGTAATAAAAGTTAGTTTTTTTCTTGTAAACTGTTGTAATGGTACAATTAGTGTGCATTTCTCCCGTTGCCAGTTTACGAAACTTAAGAACGGTGCGCAGCCACGCAAGCCAGAATGAAGTATAGCTAACTACGTTACGTAGTTAATGTAGGGTTACACATTCAAACAACTTCAACATTGAATAATAATACAATTTTCGAAAATGTACTATTCATCCGAGAGGGCTGCCAGAATTAATTTATATTTATTTTTGACAGTTTCCAATCCATCGACACGTGGTTCTTCGTAAAAATGTTTAGCATTGAAACCCATCTAAGCTGAAGATGTGTTAGCTTTCACGTTCCCTACTTCTTCAGGGCTGACAGTATTCAATTTGTGACCGCCATCTTGTCAATCAGACTAAAATGTTGCCTCTAGAGCAGAGTGGATTCATTTAAACACAGAACTAAAGGCACATCGGTATGACGAGGACGACGGTGGAATATGGATTAGACTCACAAAGTACACTGTAAACTTGCATCGTTCACCGTTAAGGATTTAATTTGCCCTTTTTTTTAAAATGCATCATGGCAAGTTCCTTTCCTACATGTACGACAGTCAAATCAAAATAGATCTAGTGACAATTAGTAGTACTGCAGTCTAGCTATAACGGTACACATACTGGTGTACCATTTGGAAGTCTAGAATGTTAACGATAATATGTTACAGTATCTTGCTGGATTTTGAAGAATTACACATGTAAAGCCAAAGTCTGGCAATGGCGCCGTGTTCCTCTGTTTGGCTGACATGCAATTACTTAAGCGCTCAAGCCAACATCTTGCTCTAAAGTACAAGTCTGTCAGTCAGTCTGTCTATCTGTCTGTCTGCTTGTATGTCTGTCTGTCTGTAGTTCTGTCTGTATGTATGTATGTCTGTCTTACTGTCCATCTGTGTATGTATTCATGCAAACCAGAAGAACTAACACATTTTGGACAACCTTGCTTCTCATGGTGCACACGTGTGTGTGTGTGTGTGTGTGTGTGTGAGAGAGAGAGTGTGTGTGTGTGTGTGTGTGTGTGTGTGTGTGTGCGTGTGCGTGTGCGTGTGCGTGCGTCTGTGCGTGTGTGAGTGAGAGCGAGAGCGCGAAAGAAATATAGACAGAAAGAAAGGAGATGCATATGTATTAGATCTAGAGATTCATCATCCACGATTCCCCGGCCATTATGATTATAATTTACCTCCGTCACATCATAGATCATAATGTCCTTCTAATATATGGTCAAATGGAGTTTACGTGTAGTCATAATGGCCTGTGTTTCGAGGATGGAGAGGCGTGGATTACGTTGTTCTCAGAGTGGAAGTCTAAGACATTGACATTCATAAAGTCAGACTTGCTATATTTCTTATAACGATTGTCGTCTTCATTATATATACATGCAGCTGCCTTGACGAAACGATGTTCTAGCTTGATGTATGAATGAGTAATTATAGAAAATATAGACGTTCGAGCCTTAGAGAGTAAGTGTTTGAGCAGTAAGCCAAGACCCTTCATATGCTAATACAATGATGTCTTTGTCTAGATGAGCTTTGTAATTCTAAACTAGATGTAATTAAGTTAACAGGAAGCATAGATTAGATGACATAATTGATCGCATTATATTTCACCGCCACTGGTTCTGGGACATATTTCAAAAGAGTTCAGACTTGAAACACTGGAGTAAAAATGATAATCAAAGACATTTGAAGCCGGTAAAGGTCAGGTTTGTCACAAGGAGATTGTGTATGAGAATCTAGTGAATAATTTAGTAAATGTCAGCGGCAATATTAACTTCAAGTACTCTCAATAGTTAAATACATGTAGTCTTCGTGTATTGGTGCGTGATTGAGTGCATGCTAAAGTAGACGGTTACACACGTTTGACTGGTACCCAATATACCGGTAACTGAATTATCTCCTGGCACATGTTAGACACAGCATAGGTCGTCTAGATAACCCAACCCCTGTCTCGGAGTGAGTTCCACAACTTTGTGCATTGCATCGATTAAAGAAAGTGAAAGTCGATAAACTTATAAAGCCAGTGTATCTGTTGTGCTCGTGTAAGTACATGCATTTTGTCAGTGATTTGTGAATGTCTACCTCGTTACTCAAATATTAATTTATCGACGTTCAATCGCCGTCAATCTATGTATATATACATATACAGTGAATAGAGTATAGATTGAAGCTATTCATAAAGTTATTTTGTAAATCTGACGCGGGTGCATTAAAAAGATACCGTAACCTAATCGATACTTGAAAGTACCGAGTATCTGTCTCTCGTAAAGTAAGAGATGTAAATACCTATTTATTTTATATGTTAGAAGTTGCCACATATATATTTGTACTCCAGACAGATGCTCGTTAATACTTCGGAATTCGTACGCACTGCCCACCAAGGACTATAGTGTATGAGGGGTCATCAGGAACTCAAAGTCATCTATCTCGATGAACACACCATATACATATATCTCTAAGAAGCAGTCGGGGCAATTCTGTAAACAACTGTAGTAGCAAATGTGCACACTATCTACCAGATCTAGTCTTAATTGATGACTCACCTAAAGAAAATACAAGATTATTTTTTGCTACAATATTTGGCTATCAGAGCTGATTCCACTTCCTACGAGAAGACCCTTTCTTTAGTAACTGTCAGTGTGTCCTTAAATACATTGAGTAGGAGATCTGGAGGCGGAAATATGACTTTGGCATTGGGGGATTGCAAGCTCAAGAATGTAGTTAATTGGCACACGCTTGGCAAGCAATAACTTGTTTGAATCCCAGCCGTGGCAAGATTAAATTACAATTCATTTGTTTTTAAATAATATACTTGTTAACTTCTTAGGTAGTATTTTGATGAGTAGTCTTGTATATATGTAACGATCTTTTTACCTATCGATGTAGCCAGTGTGTGTTTGTGTGTATGTGCTTGTGTAAGTGAGTTAGCGAGTTTGTGTGTGTGTGTGTGTGTGTGTGCATGTGCGTGTGCGTGTGCGTGAGTATGTGTGTGTGTTTCTGTGTGTGCGTGTGTGTGTGTGTGTATATATGTGCGCGCGTGCGTGCGTGTGTGTGTGTGTATGTGTGTGTGTGTGTGTGTGTCTGTGTGCGTGTGTGTGTGCGTGCGTGTGTGTTTGTATTTGTGTAGGCGCGTGTGTGTCCAGTTCCATGATACACATTTCATTAGACCCACTAATGAGCTCCATCGTCCAGTTTGGTTTGTTTGCCAGCTAACACGTCTCGGCATATCAATTGATCATAACTACACATACAAGTATATTCATAACTATATGCTGTCGTCACGACGCTCTTTCAGACCACTGCAATTATCACACGTCGGATCAGATGTCGACTTGTCGCTGTGGATGAGGCCGAGGAAGACAGGTGTCTAGTTATCTGAGGAAAGCACACGCGTTAAGTCGACGACATAATGAAGGATCTATTTCAGTGGGCATACAATGGTTGTCGAAGTGGATTACTAGCACTCCCACTCAATAAATCATCTGCAGAGTGGAAGGAGTGGGTAACATACACTGAACGTTGGAATGATGCGCAATGATCCGGATCTATTAAGAGTTTGAGCCCAGTGCACGTACGTAGAGGTCCAGAATAGAAAAGTAGGCAATGTCATCAGTCAATCCTCGTGTTAGACTCCGTTGTTCAGCACGCATAGCCGACAATGATAAATAGTATACGACATATATGTGGTTTATTTTAATATGAAACCAAATATTTCTTCCTTTACCAATAAACAAAATATTTTCTACTTTTAGTGCATGTTTACTTTTAGTGCATGTCTACTTTTAGTGCATGATGACCTTCTATCGTATCCTGGTCAGTGTCCAGTCCTGGTCATAGCAGTCTTACATTGACCACAAGATAGAAGACCAGAAGACGTGTTGCCACGTGACTGTCTGCCGTAGATTTATGTAAATGTATTTAAATGTATTTAAATTTCTGTTTTATGTTTACACCGAATTTACGTCGTTCCACGGTGTAAACGAAGCAGTTATGTTAGTGGACTATTTAGTTTTATCAGTGCAAACAGCAAAGTACAATGACAACCTAAGTGTGAAATTCTCATTATGACATGGAGTCATCAAACCAATGGTCAATTAATTATACCCTAGCAAGAATGTAGCTAATCGAACCAAATATTCTAATGGTATACATTATCAATAAACAAAAACGACTACGCGAATATGCAATAACTTGATTGGTGACGTTTGACCTCTTGTAAAAATGGTTATGCCACCGTAACGACAATAACTCTGCCAGTAATCCAAATAGCATTCCATATAAAAAGAATACTATGAAATATGGCATTTGAAATATTCGGGTTTACATGTACATGTACATTAAACGTAATCATAATTGAATCTCTGATTGGACGAAACATTTACTCCTAATGAAGGTTTCCTATAAATGTGTAAGATCGCAAACATAGCATAACATCATACTTGGGATCGTCTCTACAGACATATATCGGTAGATTACTATGGTTTATTCGATTAAGGTCCTTGTATAGGATTATTAAAGTAGCCCACTCAATACTCGTTGTAATAGAAAATGCATGCATCATGAAATTAATGTTCTGCTAGAATTCCCAGCTTCATTTGGGCAATATTTTCATAGGGGAGTACATGCAATCACTGGTAGTATTGATCTAGCATAAAGACAGATAAAGAACATTGAATCCATAGACATGCTTTTCTACGTAGTTCATGGGCGGCATCCAACAAACACAGTTAATTGAAAGCTAGATATATATACTGAGGATCCTTTGGTAAGGACGCTCCCATCACAAGTGTCTTTGAGATTCTATTTTGGATACCGATGATTTCCTTGTCATTATTTAAATGTGATCCATTTGCGTTATTCTTAAGTGGGCTAAACTGACTGTTATTGATTCATAAACATGAAGTACTGACCGCCTATACGTCTGGCTGGACAGTGAGTGACACTGATAACCGTATGGCATACTCCAACTTCAGACAATGGAGCAGAAGAGGGTTCGTCATCACCATCAACGTTTTGTAGACCAGGGCCCGTATACTCGATACTTCGTAAGTGCTAAGAAGTTCGTAAGTACTAAGAATTTGCCTAACTGGGTTTCTGTTAATGCTAATTTTTTAAGAGATATTTTCGAAGTTTTGAGAATATGGGCCCTGGGCGCCTATTCCTGAAACGTTCTTACGAACGTAGCACAGTCTTAACGATTCTTATAGTATGGCTACGAGCTGTTCTTAAGCTAAGAAGTTCATAAGAACGTTTCTAGAATTGTCCCCACGATACTAGTCGTGAATCCGTTCATACAATATGTTTAATTTTAATCCTTCGATTGAAAATTGATTCTCTGTTATGTCATATGTTTTATGTTTAAACATTAAATAGTTTAATGTCGTTACTATAGCAGCCAGTGATATTACTAACTTAATATGTGCTCTGCGGTGATAAAACAAAGGAAGATACTGCTCGTTCAAGATTCAACATCCCGCATGAACTACGGTAATGCTGTGTTACATAGACTGCCAGACCATCTGCTTGACACGATCCAGCTGTTTGAGTACTGACCCTGGAATTTCTTTTTGATCAAATGACCTCTGGAGCTTCGCTGGCTATCAATACCTCTGCGTAATAAGTACGACAAAATTGTGCTAGATTTCAAGTGCGTACATGCACCAGTGAACTTGAGTGAAACGGTACAGAAGTACTTGCCCAATGGCTCCTTATTGCCGGATGATCAATAGTCTACCTTCTGACATCAAGACCTGGACGCATGAAGAGTGCTTAATTCGTTCACTTCGTGTGCTTCATGTGCATGAAGTGAACGGAATTGCCTACCTCTGGGGTGCAAGGATGGCGGTGATCGTTCTTTCCAGTCATCTGGTCCATATCTCTGGAATATACCCTATAGATACCAATCCATCTACGATAAACCCAGACACTGTGTACTTATATGATTTTGTCTCTATTCAGGTATATATTATTATTATTATTATTGTTAAATTATTATTATTATTATTATTATTATTAATTATTAATAATAATAGTATTTCCATTGAAATACCATTGAACAATGTGCGTCAATAAATCTCGCATCATTAAATCGCAAATAAAATGTCCAATAACATACAATAATTAAAAATCAATATGCGATATATAAAATATATATCCAGTATCATGTAGCATCCATATATCGTTGTATTGTGATTGAATACTATACTACTGAACATTACGGGTACTGTATCTATTCAGATTACTAGAGTGAGGTCTTTGCAAGCAGTTTACTATCTAAAACTATCCCAGAAAGATGAACTAAATGACTTGGTTACTTATTAGCATGCAGGGCAGCCATATAAATTCAGAGTAATATTTCATTCTCCTCGGGTGAACAGGTTTGTTATAATAAGTTTGTTTGCTTAAAGTTATTGCACTAGACTAAACTGATCGTAAATAATAGCCATCGGCTCAACATGTCAATAGGTCTACGGACAGTCAATGTATACCGCTGGTATAAGTCATACGTAGATATTGACGAGGATATATCAAAGTGATGCAATTACTCGTGCCAACAAACAACTCGGTGCTGTCCGTGGCCAAACAGACGAAGGTCGATGGCTTTGCTTGAGCGATTAATCAGATTTATTAGCTAGTCAGAAGCCTTGGTGCAATCTAGATCTATTTAGTGTTTGTTTCATCATACAGACCTACGAGTGGCGTCCATCTCTCTTATTCTCATCACGTTGTGTCACAAGGTCACTACGAGACAATAACGTCCACGATCAATTTGGAGTACGTGTGAACGTACTTGCATAGATAGCTTAAGATACTTTAGGAGAAGTAATGCATATCATGGCGTGGATGGGTGAGGAATGTCACCGACGATCATCGCGGCTGTCAGTTGAAAGGAATGGACGTTTTGAAGTATGCATTGATGCTAAACGCCGTTTCTTTCTCAATGAATCATGATGCTAATGGTATTATCGTGATCCGATACGAGGTGGTTTGTGGTAACAAAGAAACAAGTGTTTGTGTGTGTGTGTGTGTGTGTGTGTGTGTGTGTGTGTGTGTGTGTGTGTGTGTGTGTGTGTGTGTGTGTGT
>JAVCKZ010049626.1:4795-18185 GCA_034780755.1 Lepetodrilus elevatus
CAGAACATCAGATGTAGACACAATATCAGAACATCAGATGTAGACACAATATCAGAACATCAGATGTAGACACAATATCAGAACATCAGATGTAGACACAATACATACCTCCTCCTTGTAGTGCTGCAAGGTGAAAGAAAAAAGAAAGAAAACAAAGAACACATTAATCTCCGATATTAACAGATTATGCACAATCCTAACATGTTCTAGCTTAATCATTCTTAAACGGTCATATATATAACAGTATAGGATTCACACGTATAATTCATATTTTAAAATAATTTAGTTGAAGGAAATATCAGTTGTATCTAACTTACCTGCTAAAAATGCTACTCCGGCTGAAACAGAAGGTAACAACACAACGTTAGTATGATTATAGATCCTGCTAATATGTGTTCTGTGGTGTTCTAAGAAATATGAACAAATCGTAGCTGTTTGACATGTTTGACCAAGCATATGCTGTACGTACCTGTTGGATTTGGTCTTGGTCTTGGTCGTGGTCTGGGTCTTGGTCTTTGTCTTGGCCTCATCTGGTTGCGATAGGGCATCTGGTACCTGTTGCCCGGGAACCTGTTGGCGTTCCAGTTGAAGTTAGGGTACTTTGACCCCATCCCTGGCATCTGGGGTTGCGTCTGGGGTTGCGTCTGTGTGTTCGTGGGTCCTCCCAGGTACCTGACGGCGTTAGGGTCCACGCCTGGTGGTGTCCCGGATGTAGGTGCCCGGATGTTGGCGATCGGGCTGGACTTCTGGTTCGTGTTCTTGGGCGGGAACTGGTTGTAGTACCCTGAGACCAGAGGTTAGCGTAGAAACAATTAGCATAAGTACCAGACTAAATCTTCATATCACGGCCGGGTGGATTTTACGTGAGAATGGTTTTTCACAAAAGGTTTATGGACGAAAATGTGTGTTTGAATAAAGTGTTTACAAAGGCGATACACGATGACCACCTTAATTGAATCCTACAACTGATATGAGTTTACAGGTTCCGCTAATTATGTGGGGATTATTGATTTGCAACGCAATTGTATATGCATGTTAAACGTCCGTTAATTATTGTGTAATATCATTGTAATTATTAAATACTTTTCTAAATGTGACTGTGAAGCATACAGACAATATCACACCTGGTACGTGGTTCTGCGTGTTTGCTTGCTGCCAGTTCTGTCTTCCCCGTGCCCATGTGTTGGGCTTCTGCCAGGGATTAGCTCCCGTTGTTGGTCGACCAGCGGGCTGTCGTGGTTGAACTTTAGGCGGGGGTTGGTTGTTAGGCAGAGGTTGGTTGTTAGGCAGAGGTTGGTTGTTAGGCAGAGGTTGGTTGTTAGGAATTCGCCCTGTGCTAGGAATAGGCTGTGTGTTCCTAGGAGGATAGGACTTCTGTTCCGGGCGGAGCGGCCAACTGCTGGGAGGATTGTACGGGTTCGGGTTCCATCGGTTTTGCGGGTACATTGGGGAAACATATGGTTTCTGGTTACCAGCTGAGTTTGGACCCAGAGGGTAGGTGGGAGCAACCATTGGTCCGCCGTACTTGTTGACCGGCGGCTGGTAGTTGGTCTGAGGATACTGGTTGTAGTTGGGAAACACATACGGGTCCTTGTACGGGCTCCTAGTTGGCGGGTAGTAGGGTTTCTGGGAGTAGGTGGGTGGCATAGTGGGAGGAGGGGTCGTCTTGACCTTCTGTGCCCGCATCTCCTCCACCTTGGTCTGCGCCATCGTGAACTGCTCGGGTGTCAGTTTAGGCATGGACGTGAGCACCTGGTTGATGATGTCCTGTTGGTAGCCCTCCAGTAGCATCAGCCTCCGGACCTCGGCGCGGGCCGCGTCACTTCCTGCTGGGAACGGATCCGCCGGGACAACTGTAACACCAGAACGTGATGGCCGGGTTATGCTGGAGAATACGGAATTGTCTGATATTCCTTGTGCAACATACATTGGACATCCACTTGCTTGAGTGAATCTACAGTACTTATAATTTCGGAAAATACAACCATATATTGTACATTTTATACAAGGAACATTAGGAGTGTTCGCTATCGAATTGGGTGTTGGGTGTCCGGTAACTTGGTAACTGAACCTACCAGGGGGTGCTGCAGTAGTCTCGAGTACAGGTGGTTGGACTGTGGTTGGTAACGGTGTTGTAGACGCTGAGGTAGGTGCCGCCGTCGAGGGCGTGCCTGTTGTACCTGTGACGGAGACGAACACACGATTGTAGGGGATAGTACATCTACCCTAATACCCGTAATACGGTATACCAGTTACACTGATACCTTTGGTATACCAGCCTCCAATATGTATCAATATACTAGTTGATATGATACACGTGGAATATCAATTACCTTTCTAGTGATGAACACAACACTAGTGGCATACCAGTTACCCTCATACCCATGGTATGCCTGTTACCACTCCATATGCTGGCAAGCCGCATGCATTATGATTCATCTGTGAAATAATATGGCGTTAGATAAATGCTTAATTAGATAAGATACATGTTCGTTATAAAACTCTTTGTGCGTGGTATGCTCGGTAAGCGCTAGGTAAACGCAAACATATCGATATTGATGTCATTGGTATGCAAACATGCCGTGAGCAGCATCGATACATCGCAGCTTGCAGCTAGATCAGAGCGTGGCAGATAGATCAGTACAGATAGATCAGTATAATGTATAGTAGGCACAACATTCCTGCAATTGAAACCATCACCAAAGATGAGAAGTTCACTGTCGACTGGAAGAGCTTGATCCATGCAGAGAAGAGGCTGTAGATATAGAGACATGAGATGAAGATGTAGTTATATAGACAAACATGATATGAGGATGTAGTTACAGATAGACGCATGCTAAAACTAGGACGGAGGTGCAGCTGCAGGTAGCGTGACGCGGCAGGCGATGTACAACCTGTGGTAGTTGGGTCTGTCCGAGTCCCTGGTACAGGGTATTCCGGAGCTGAACTGGCCTCAGTTTTACCTAGATACGGAGACTGTACACCCAGAGACTGGCAAAGAGTCATGCATTGCTGATAACTACGGGTATGCTCTGTAAACGAAAAGGTCATCAATATCCTAAAGTTTCTAAACACAAATTTAGTTTTTCCCCATACTAAAGAATGTCGTGATATTTTACAACATTCGGACATAGTAAAGAGTAATGTCAATGAAAAATGTTGAAATTTAAACCTGTTGTATTAATAATTGAGCTGCAATTTGATGATTAGATCCGCGCAAAGTGGTGTGAGGATGTAGATGGTCAAGTTTGAGATAGAGGTGAGTGAATAGTTGTGGATTAACACAGCAAATAAATTAGAGTAGATGTGTATTGAGAACTTGGAAGAGCAACATGAACAAACAGATCAGGATGAGTGAAGAACGTGCAGAGAAGTGAGGCAAGTGACCTGAGAGACAGGTGACGGAGTTGAGTTGTTGAGTTCAGTTGGTTGTTACAGACTGAGAACGTGCAGAGAAGTGAGGCAAGTGACCTGAGAGACAGGTGACGGAGTTGAGTTGATGAGTTCAGTTGGTTGTTACAGACTGAGAACGTGCAGAGATGTGAGGCAAGTGACCTGAGAGACAGGTGACGGAGTTGAGTTGATGAGTTGAGTTGGTTGTTTACAGACTGAGAACGTGCAGAGAGGTGAAACAGATGACCTGAGAGACAGGTGACGGAGAACGTGCAGAGAGGTGAGACAGTTGCGGTCCAGAATGAAGACTAGTAAGAGAAGACCCAACAGACGTGGAGAAACCAGAGGAGAGAGATGTGCAAAACAACCTGTTGAAACTGTTGTTGATTTGGAATCAGGTGTTGATGATGTTGCAGGTTGAGCTGTTGAACCTTTTGTTGTTATTGGCGAGGCAGTTGTTGCTGCAGCTGTAGTTGTTCCTTCAGATGTTGTTTCCGCAGCAGTTGTTGTTGACTCAGCTGCTGCTACTGCTGTTGTTGTTGTCGTTGCAGCTTCTGTTGTTGTTGCTGAAGCTACTGCTGTTGTCGTTGCAGCTTCTGTTGTTGTTGCTGAAGTTGCTGCTGTTGTTGTTGCTGCAGCTTCTGTTGTTGTTGTTGATGCTGCTGCTTCTGTTGTCGTTGTTGATGATGCTGCTTCTGTTGTTGTTGCTGCTGTTGCTGCTGCTGCAGCTGCTGTTGTTATTGTTGCTGCAGCTTCTGTTGTTGTTGCTGCAGCTTCTGTTATTGTCGTTGCAGCTGCTGTTGTTGTTATTGAAGCTCCTGTTGTTGTTGTTATTACAGCTGCTGTTGTCGTGGAAACTTGTGATGTTGTTGTCGATACATGGAGAGCTTCTGTTGTTACGCCTGTGGTGGGGACTTCCGCTGTAATATCGTCGAGATACGTTATATACCAGCGGCAGTACTCGACACAGATAGAAATGTAATATTATTAAAAAATGCAATAAACACATTATTTCGAATTATCTCACAAAAGAAAGCATATCCAGTCAAGAGTGTGTGAATATTGAATGGTGAACTCAGTAACCTGTTGTTGTAGTAACTCCGGCTGATGATGTTGTAGTCGCCTCAGTAGCAACGGGTGTAGTCACTGTCGCCGCGCCTGAGAAATAATGCATACAACTAAGAATCGATAACAGAAATCGAATAGAATACATTGCAACACGACCGCAGAATGCATTCCATAATGTTCAATAGGACCCTTTCACACATTCCAACGGAACCACAGAATATGGCCAACAAGACAACACCTTAGGCCTACTAAGTCCATACATACTTTTGAAAGAAATGCATTCGCTAGTTTGACATTAAGTACAAATATCGTCTGTGTATAGTGTACATGTATACTATTATTTGCATATATATATAACGTTTCGCTGAGAATTGCAATATATAATAAATAGGTTGTAAACAGGTGATAAAGTACTTTTAGAGAAGGTACAGTCCATTGCAGGCAAATAAACAGTCAACGTTGGTTTTTTAATGCCCAGGAATAAACTTTAGACGTAATAAAACTATAACATATTTTATGTATTCATGCATGCATTCCTATTTGGAGGATAACAAATAGCTTGCTTCAAGGTGTTTGTCATCTAGCCGTGCAGGTATTCTGGGGTAAAGTATGATTCAGCACGTACAGTAGTACTTCTTCGTATACGCAATATTAGTTTATACATACGCGACAACAACTATTTTTCCTAAGCAATAGATCACCACTGACTACTAGAACAGTTAGTTTCCTGGTCCCTGTACAATGTTGAGGTATGTGTTACGGGATGTTTAATTTATTTTATTTTATTTAACCTTATTTTTGTGTGTGTACCGTGTTGCCGATGTACTTGTGTGTGCGAGTTGGGCGTGAATCTTTTCGGGTGGGATGCGTTTGGCCGTGACTGTATGCACTAGGGTAAATGTGCCAATACAATTTAATCCGCAAATAATGTTTTATGTTTCTCGTAGCCATTTTTGGTGGCAATTCTTAATATGTATGTTTTATTATGTTCTTTTTATAAATGTATGTAACAATGGGTGAGATATAATAAACAAGTTCTCTTTCTCTCATACGTCGAGGAACACTCAGAGGCAGTGCAGATGAAGCAACAGTAACTAGAGGACCAATTCCATGTGAGGTGCATCATGAGCGTATGTAGACCGATACAGAAGTCGCTATCAGATGTTGTTTACCTGTGGTTGGTAACGTCGTTGTCTCCGTCACTGGAGCTGCCGTGATGGTAGCTGTCGGGCTGACGGTGGACACCGCTGAAACATAGATCCAGATTTGGAGGTCATTCACAAAGGTCAAAGAACATTCAATACTATTTCTAACAGCTGTATTGATGAACTGAATAAATTATATTTATATATGTCATTTACTGATAACGTCTGTATGTATATCTAGATGATTCTTGCATGGCAGTGTCAAGCGTATACAAAGATCAAAACTACCAAAGGTACGGACAAGATTTTACCAGAAAATAACCAATGGAAAAGTGCATATCAGTTCTGGGCGATACTTCTTTTGATTTTGTTAATGAGCTTCCGAAATTACCAACTATTAATTAATATTGTGAATATAAACCGTATCAATCTGGGTATCGATTCTCCAAGCTCTCATATATCCACTGTGAGTCCATAGCGCTCTAGACTCTAGTAAGTGCTCAAACCTAGAGATCCCTGTGTATTAGAGATCCCCGTCCGTGTATTAAGAGATCCCCGTGTATTAGAGTTTCCGTGTATTAGAGATCCCCGTGTATTAGAGTTCCCGTGTATTAGAGATGGCTATCAGAGAGCTATGCTCTCGTAGTAGATTTGAGAGCTTCCAGTAAGGATAGCCAGGTGAGTTTCAGAGCTACATTGTTTAACCACTCGGAGACTTCTGGAGTCGGTGAGTACCTGGACCGGGCGTTGTTGGAGTCGTCGCATCTGCTGCCGTGATCTCCGGCGCTGTCGGTCTTCCCACAGTCGTCGTTTCTGAGTTAAGAGATGTATATATGCCCAATCATATCCTCCTTCAAGTATACACACATACATACGCGCAGAGACATAATTTTTTTTTTTTTTTATTGTTGAAAATATAAAGAATGCTCATATTCAAAATAGATTGTATAGGGAAATTATACATGCATCAAAAGATTCATAAAGAGACATGACTTGTTCTTTATTAACCTGTACTGTATACTTACTACTTACTTACTTACTTACTTCCGTCTGGTGAGTTGACTGTTACCTCCTACCTCTTACCTCCACGTATATTAGTATTGTATTTACATTCATAGGACAGTCTAGAAGTGCGTAGCTTTGGAAGATTCGTACAATCCTCACTGAACGTAAGATAAAGCTGTGTTATTGTGTTTCATTCCAGTAGTGAGTTATTACGGCGAGAGACCTACTTGTATTAGCCCTAGGAAGTCGCGGCCTTCCTCCGCCTGCATGAGTATATTTACATAATAAAGAACATAGCTTCTCTTTGTACTTTAGGAATGTGTCCCAAATGTTGTATAACAGGTTTGTTGTTTTACTTTATTATTTTTATAGACTATTATAAATTCAAGGACAAACGTATCTGCAACAGTGTGCTGTCTCACATGTTTTACAATGCTTCCGTACATTCTGCAATCTGTCTCAGGGTGTGTCCTTGCCGTGTCTGATAACTGGGTTAACGCTGTCTCTATAATGCTTCTGAGATCGTTACGGAGCGAGTGTCATATATATGTATCTGTTTGAGCGTTAGTTTCGGATCGTATTTTAATGAGACTGCTACTCTTCATACAGTGAACTTAATAATAGTCAGACGAAATATTACCTGAAATTCAATGCATTTGATTTGTTTAGAAACACTTAATACATCTACGTACTCCTCGTGTCCTTTTAGTCGTCAATAGTAAGCTGACGTAATGTGACGTCATCACAGAAAGCAACACTGAACTCTGGTTAGGACACAAGCCACATCTTAAGAACACAACACAGCCTAATTCCAGAACAAGTCCACGAACAGGAAACCCACAGCCAAATCACATGACGACCTGGCGCTCTCAGAACACCGTAGCTTATATCTGTCACCCCGTCCGTCATATCAATTTAAGTAGAGATGGCAACATCAAATGCATGCGTGTAATTATTATAATCTGATTGAAAATGAGCTGTAATTTCTTTCTAGATGTAAACATATTTCAGTCGTAATATTGTATTCACCATAAATATAATTGCTCATTACAGATTATTTGCAAAATATTTTTAAATAAATACAAAAAAAATCTAAATAATGGAGTATTATTACATATACACGTAGTAAAAAATGGTCGTACATTAATAAGCATCAAGAAACTATTTTACGTGTTTCGTGATTCGTTTTATTATCCCTCGGTGGGTGGATTCAAGTAATTAAGCTTTGTGTCTGTCACTCTGACGAGATAAAACTTAGTTTATTATGCAGGCCGCCTAAGCATAGTAAACATGTGTAGTATCAAAAACTGTGATACAGGCTATGTCTTACACAGTCACATTCAGTGCCCTACAGCACCACAGTCTCAGAAACACATACCGCTATATACAAACAGTACCACAGACATTACCATTGTATCACAGGAGTAGCACACTTATAAATATGTAGTAACATTCATACACAACATCACAAACATTTACGTGTAAATATATTAATCCCACCACGCCATCAAACGTAAACAAATCAAATCTTTAGCACTATTCATAACGTTATCCGACTGCCAGTACGTACGGCCATGTATCTTTACTTCACACACACAACACGGTCACAGACACAGACTCGACTACAAGCACGTGATGCAGGTATGCAATTGATTAGAGCGCTAACGACTGTCAACTAAACAAGTGCCACAAACAGAACACAGTGGTCTCCATAGAACCGTTACACGAGACACAGCACACGTGGTGTCACTACTCTACAGCACATCTAGTCCTTCACCCTGTGGCCTCATGATGAAGGTCACGATTGCAACATAGATCCAAACCCCACTAACTACAGCTGCCACAAAGACCAGCAATGTCTATACAGAGACCAACTATGTATACAGAGACCAGCTATATACATGTATACAGTTGCACATTGTTGTACAAGTAGACGGTGCTGGTATGTATACATCTTGACAACATGGTAACAACAGAAGCAAGGTGTGAACACGAGCCAGAGAAGCGCGAAGCCCTGACAACGCTGGTCAGTAAGATGGGGAGCTACCTTGGTACACCTGGTTGTTCTTCACGATACCGCCAGACACTTCCGGTTCCGCTTTCCAGACAAACTCAGTCAGGGACTCTGTCGTAGGAAGCAGGAGTGTTCATAGTGTTCAGTGTTCAGTGTCACAGTATACTACGCCGTGGACACACACGAATACTTCTTCAAATTCCATCCAAGCATACACACAAAAGCCAAGGTACACAGCCTGCATCTGTACTGGCTATCACTTCAACACATCACTACTACTATACTGCATCTGTACTGGCTATCACTTCAACACATCACTACTACTATATCGTCTAGGTCACACCAACAATAGTGTCCTAAAGTCGTGCGATTGAAAAATAGTTTGGGGGAGTTTAGGGGACAATATAATACTAGGGGTAGGATGTTCATTATGACTATTAATGGTCCGTACATAGTGCTTCGCATTGAATAGGCATCTAGTGTTATATTTTATTATGTATGAGAACCTGTTCGGGGTGTACTAACACTGTATGTCCATTACATGTAGATGCAGCAAGCGTTCTATGTTCTATTCTACGGACTAACCTGGTTTGGACGTAGACGTGAGTGGCTCCACCATGTTATCTAGTGCAACAACACTTGCCGCTCCTTGAGATGAGACAAATCCACATCTAAATACGTGTCAAACATTGCAACTACTGCAACAGCATTACGCCAAGAAAATACTAATACTAAATTTAGTAATCATGTATAATATCTACCCCTGTCTGTCCCTTGAAGCTGCTGTGTATAGTATACTATAGAATTAGTTTTAGTATACGAACTCAATGTCGATATATCTTGCATAGCAGAAACATGGATTTAAGTGTATTAATAAACGAATGTATACTCTAGTCTATTACATAGTATACGGTATTATATAGACATGATATATCATATGCATTAGAGGCATTAATTTCAGTTGTAGAAATCTCCTTCCAAATTTAGATTAAGATAAATGGCAATTGCATTAGAGAATTGGATGTACTAATTATAAGTTACAATACGTGGAGTTAACCCTAGGTATATATTAGAGATAATGTAGATATTGTATAACGTCATTATTTAATAGTTAACGACATAGTTAATCGTTAAAGCTAGTTTCTACCCATCGACTACTCAACTACTTACCTAGTTATGAGGAGTTAATGAAATACATTTAGTAAACTAGTGGTGTACAGGTTAGGACAGAATATCTAGCATTTTGGGGAGAGAGAGAGAGAGAGACACAGAGGCGGAGAGGGGGACAGAGAGATAGATAAATAAATATATAGTGTGTGTGTGTGCGTGTGTGTATGTGTGCTAAAGAAAGAGCGAAAGCATATACTTTGATATATACATATATAGACATATTAGTAGGAATATATAGACAGATATATATAGGTAGAGCATCCCAACTTCATTAGAGTTTCAAGTTTACGAATTACTTTTACACGTGACCATTTAATGTATTAACCGCACGTGCATAATGTCTTACTACTGTAACTGATCGCCATCACTTGGACATGTGTCATGTTAATTATATTTGGACAATGAATCTCAATCAGCAGAATTTCGTTCATATGATTAAATATGATTGCACGTCACTTCCGGTTACGAAGCTTGGATACTCGACTATACATAGACAGATATATAGATATGTTTATAGATATAAAACTATATATAGACAGATATATAGACAGATATACAGACGAATAAGTAGACATATATATGCAGGTGAGTGTAAGCTGGTGCGGGTTAGATAGCTAGTGTAGGTAGTCTAAGGTGTATAGAGGGAAGAACTAGGAAGACAGCGTTAATCGAGAGATTTATAGTGTCACTGAATGATGCATGGCACGCTACTGTTATAGCCGGAATGATGTATAGTAAAGGTAATAATTATGTTAAAGACTGGGCATATGTAGGTAAGGTAGGCGGTTAACACTTATATAATGTTCTATATATCTGGGTATATCTGTGGAGTCAAGGTAATAGAAATAGAAATAGAAAATATAGTTAGTTAGGTAGGTAGGTATAGCTGGGTTTGGCTAGAAGGGTGGGTGGATGGCTAGAAGGGTGGATTACTACGTAGGTGGTGGGTGTGGAAATAGATGGATGGTTTGAAGGGTAGCGACTAGACATATAGACTTCAAGATCTGGTATCCTTTCACGAAGCTCTTTTTGCCGATAGCTAATACACTGCAAAGAGAGCTTTATGTTCGTTAAGCGGATAAGAGAGCTTTATGAAAGGATAACCTAATTGGTAGATTATCAAACCCTGGACATGTTTATGTTACTAGTTCTAACAGACAGACTCTACAGTCTTCAGTACTTAACATTATGGAAAGACTGATCAGATTGGTATTCGTATCAAGAAAAATACAATGACAGAAATATTGATGTCGTAATGAGTGCACGCCATAAAAACACATGTGTCCTTCCTGCGTGTGTCCCAGTCTGCCACTAAGATGTCTGCAACCTGCTCTACACTACTGGGACAGTGTTAGGAAGCGGCATGTGCGTCCAGCGCGTCCAGCGCGTCCATTGCGTCCATCACACACACCTCACCTGACATAATCAGTCGGCGGGAGTCAGAGAAATCACTCGGCTCCAAAAATATGTTAAGATTGGCCCGAACAATTGAAGACTCTGTACAATAAACAAACATCCGTCATACCGAGCCAGCTTCCGGTTCATAGAAACCTCACTCTACGCATGTCTGAGAATGACGTTGACTACTGGATGCCGTGTACATAATACATCTTTACAGTAATGTTGGAACTAAGTATTGGTATCAGGCATCAGAACGTGTAACAGTATTGACGAGAGTGAACAGATATAGAACACAAGCTTCCTCATACTTCTAAGAGTTGGGGAGAACAGAGAAACATCAATGGACTCTGAAACAAGGACATGGTGCTGCTTCTGAGCATGATGCTGTATATCCTGTAGTGTCCTCCATTCCAGATCTTTCAGGCATTCACTGCTGTTAGGTAAACAGTGTCTACTAGTATAGCTGAATGTAACTATTCCGCTTAACACAATGCTATCATATCATCATACTCTAATTCAGTGTTCGGTGATATTATAAACTGGAAATCAATGGATTACTGATGACAAGACTGACCAAGACGTTATTTGTGAAACTGCACTATCCGATTATCTGTATGATACAGACTTTCAAATATGATTTTGGTAACATTAGGATATGTACTGTTGGTGACATTATGATACGTATGTACTACTACCCAATACACTAGTGGCGAACCTCACACTATCCAGTTCGACTTTGAAGCAGTTCTAATATTTCCTTTATGGTTATAAGGTTATAATTATTATAGTATCAATTTTCAATAGTTCAAGGACTATGCCACCCAATTAACATTACTGTCTATATAATATCCTAATACCGGTATGCATAATAGTTGCTAATGGTGTGACTGCTCAATATGCTGGTGGTACCGCTACTACATCCTAATGACAATACTGTTCAGAGAAGTTCATATATCTTAATAGCAATACTGTTCAGACAGTTATATGCTAATGACATCAGTGTTCAGACAGGTATCCGCTAATGACATCAGTGTTCAGAGAGGTATATGCTAATGACATCAGTGTTCAGACAGGTATCCGCTAATGACCAGATGGACATACCAGAGGACGGCACTGAGGACAAACTCACCTTGTCCGTAGCTGCGAGCTATCAGGAAGCCTGCAACAGAAACAAACAACTGTCACAAAACTGTCATATTCATATAGTGGCAGGTGTGTTCATGTACCAGTGGGCTATAGACATAGTATATAGATTGCCTAGTTAGAAACCCACAAGATATTCTGTCACTCTGCGAGTTGGTACCAATGGGGGTTTCACGCTTCTTTGTCTGCAGAAGGTGTGTCATGATATACCGACGTTGATTGGTTCCGAAAGCACAGTGGACAAATCTTGTGGGGGTTTTCAAGTGATGACCTTCGCAGAAAAAACCACACCTGATTTTCCACTGTATAGCGCTACCATTGTTCAGAATATGGATACATGTATGTAAGGAACAAGTGACACGTACATGCTAGCACACAGGGTGTGAAGTCTAATGGTGCCGTATGCTGTGTATAACACATGATGTACAGACTGAACAGCTCGCAAAGCCACGTCATCAAGAACTACATTATACTGACTCTCAATTATATACTGAGAACTTCAAATAAACTGATGAGCAAAGGAAACTAAGCATTGGTAAATTGCTAAAGATGAATGGAAAATGATCGCCTAAACACAACCAGCATGTACCCATCACCTCTGGTACATGAAATCCGTCAGTTTCAGTATATCAATCTGTATCATCCGTGGTTCATGAGTCGTACAGACAGGCACAGTTGTTGTGGAAGTCGTGAATAATTACAGATCTACTGCAACCCGCCCCAACCTCAGTCTGACTGATGCACTTAGAACGGGGGGACAATTATCATCTGTCACAATCATGTCTGAAAACTGAAGTCATTACTAAGCTCTCGAGATGTTTAAGTTCGTTTGAGACAGAATATGTCACACTGATGTACATAGTGTATGTGTGCGTGCACGCGTGTGTGTGTGTGTGTGTGTGTGTGTGTGTGTGTGTGTGTGTTTCTTAGAACTATTAACCATTGGCTATTCAGTGAAAGGTTCTAAAGTTCTATAAATAAACACACGTAAGATGATCATGTATGCTATACCTACGATCGGATACAGACCTACGTGTAAGTAATTCTAAGG
>JAVCKZ010049637.1:0-18180 GCA_034780755.1 Lepetodrilus elevatus
TACTGCTGCTGCTGCTGCTGCTGCTGCTGCTGCTGCTGCTGCTGCTGCTGCTGCTACTACTACTACTACTACTACCACTACCGCTACTACTGCTACTTCTGCTGCTACTGCTGCTACTACTACTACTACTACTACTACTGCTACTGCTACTGCTGCTGCTGCTACTACTACTACTACTGCTGCTACTGCTACTACTGCTGCTACTACTACTACTACTACTGCTACTGCTACTTCTGCTGCTACTGCTGCTACTACTACTGCTACTACTACTGCTACTGCTACTGCTACTGCTGCTGCTGCTACTTCTGCTGCTACTACTACTACTACTACTACTACTACTACTACTACTACTACTACTACTACTACCACTACTATAAGGCCTACTACTGATTGTTAGTAGACGCCAACGTATTTCAATGATATAGTCTAGTCCTCGTTTCTAACTTTCAACCATAAAAACGGCGCTAGGCATCTAAACTCTTCCAAAGGTGACCCTTAGTCATCATAGCGCCCCCTGTGAGGAATATTAACCTATCAATCATTCAAACCAGCTAATTACTTCCCCTTATTCTGGCTCATGAATCTCCCCCACTGCATGGCGTTATAATCATCCTGGATGGTGTATGTCCATTACTCTGCCGTTCTATTGGGCATTTAGCCCCCGTGTACAACAACACCAACTGTATGTTGAGAAAACGGATAGTCTTCATGTTAATTGTTAGCTAGAAACATAGACCAAATGTGTAAACGATAATTATGCGTAATGTGCCTTTAAGTGGAGCATATATATTTCCATGTCGATGAGCAACATGTCTTTATTTAGTCGTGGAATGTGAAACATGTCTATGGTACCGTTGCTAAGGGTTATCATCCCACAATAAAGCCACAATCTGAATAATCAATATTGTATACCGTAATTTTTCTATTAATTCGGACACTCTAATAGTTCGAACACCTAAATTAATCGCCGAAAATCCTTAGCCTATCAATGAATACGGTATCAATCATTCTCTGCATTGATATTTACCGTGCCGATACTGGGATTCGAACCCTAGTTGTTGGATTGTGAGTCCAACACTCTACCGACTGAGCCAAAGGCCGGGTAGCCCCGCTGACCACGACTAATAGGAGCAGCTTATATCACACTCGGCTACAAATAACATTTAATTCCATATTTCGACGATAGCCATTTTGCATTTATAGTGTTGTTTGGAAGGCAATATTCCCTAGCATATGTTAGGCCTAAATGCACGTGACCTAATCTAGGCAATCTCTTTGAAAACTAAAGTTCGCCCAAAGCCCCATACCAGTCTGATATCTAGTAAACGATATTGTCGAGGGATAAAGGTAAATAAATTTGCAGTTAAAACGACAAAGTTTAACATTTTGTATTACATTGCAAACTGTAGTCCATTTTAGTACTGAAATAATGTGTTTTATATTATACGCTATAAACCCAGTTTTGTTTTCTTATCTTAATGTACAGCAAATTCCACTACATAGTAATAGTCTTATCAGAGAAGACATAATTATGTTTGGACCATCCTATAACTTGCAAGCAGTTTATTAGTAAACTTCATCAGATAAGTATGCACAATTATTTGTTCGCAAGTTTTGCTTTATCTATACATTGAAAGCTGAAGTCATAACGACGAGGTATGCATTCAATGATGTGATTTGTTTTCCCGGTAGTGGTCTTGACTGAAATGTGTGAAAGTGTGACTATAGCTACAGCTCTCAGTGATGTACATTTCAGCTTGTCAATTTAGGGCATTGGGAAACTCGCAATATCAGAATGTTGCAGGCAGTGGGAAGTGTTGGCTCTTTTTTCCTTTTTCGATATTCAATTTGTTTCTAGTTGTTTTTTTCTGAAGTAGACTCAATTATAAACGTATGCATTTATATCTCACGTACCGTAATTCTCCTACAACTACGCGAGAAATCACGAAATTCCTTAAAACGTGCCTAAACCGGAAGTGTGCTCATATGACACATACATAGGCTCACCTATCAAATCTGAATTACATAATCGTTCATGTACCGTAGAACACTAGTAAACCTCCCACTGGTTGACACTGACAGACCAAGGATGATATCTACATTGTCACTGGACAGACAACGCATCTTATCAATATCGGACCAGAAAGGTAACTTGTGAACATTGATGCTGGGCTTCCGGGATCGCTGAGATAATAGTGTACACATTATTACAGCACTGTATAACAGAGGACGACTAGCAACTGAAAAAATACAACACGTCGAAAATACTAGAGTTCATTTATTGTTTTATTCAGTCACACTCTGTGTTAACAAGTTAACATTTCCATGTGTATGTTAACATAACCAGTAGCATACATTGCTAACACGTTAACATTTCCATGTGCATGTTAACATACCGGTAACCAGTAGCATACATTGCTAACACGTTAACATTTCCATGTGCATGTTAACATAACCAGTAGTACACATTGCTAACAATGTGCATGTTAACACAATCATTAGCACCATATCTTGTTAAATTCATGACAAAAACCTATTTGACACACAGCTATTTGAAGTAAAGTTTTATCTTATATGTACAATTCTTGAATTAAAATTTTGAATAAATAATATAAATATGTACAAGTAGCAACTATTGTAGCATGTACAGCATTCAGTCAATGAGCAGTTTTCATTGACAATAAATATACTAGATTTTTGAGGAGTAAGGTTGTAAAATGTATACAGTATACAATTACACATGCTTGTAAAGTCAACTTCCGAGAAAGAAAAAAAAAGAAGAAGAAAAGAAAAGAAAAGAAAAAGCATACCAACGAGAGTTTATCTTTAAATGCATCCAATATCACCAAGATATGTAACCAGGTGAATTATGATTATTGTTTGGCAAATGATATAGTTTGCTACCCTAATTAAGAAATGAATGTTGAGTCATTAGCATTCATTGTGACATGAAGCTAATGGTTAATCACGAGACCAAATCCTAGAGAGAGAAAAACCCTCACATAATTAATAATGAAGGGCGCTCGTATGTTATCGAATTAAATGAACATTGGTCATACCGAGAGAAACCAGAATAGATGGCAAACGGAGGAGAGAAAAAAGCCAACCGTTAAACTGGAACTTGTAAGAAAGAGCTCGCTATATATGTTATACAGACTTACAGCCATAAACCAGCTTTCACTTCACAAGATGAAACTAAGACTCCCAGCCACAGGAAACAACGTTCTGTGTTCGGCCCCCGCAATGAAAACTGACGTCAGAAACGTAAAGCATTAAATTGACTAACAGTACTGTACACTACACGGTCTTTATAGATATTCTGAAAAAGTTTTACAGACAGTGAATGAAAATAAGTATAATATACGCACCATTCACTACCTGCTATCGTTTCCCGAATTAGCCACTAAGGGACCATATCGCTCTCTAGTCTTAGCAATGTATTAGCTATCGGCAAAAAGAGTGCTATGGTCCCTTAGCGGCTAAGAGAGCTTCGAGAAACGATACCCAGGGTGTCTATTCTCGAAACGTTCTTACGAACTTCTTCTTAGCCTAAGAACAGTTCTTAACGATTCTTGCAGTATGGCTACGAACTGTTCTTAATCTTATTCTAAGAAGTTCGTAAGAGCGTTTCGAGAATATAATTATGGCCCAGCTTAAAAAAGTATAGCATCAATGTATCTCCTAAATCTAAGTGTATTCTGTAGTATTGTCATGAGCTCTATAAGAAACGAAAACCTTCCTAGGAAATCCTTCTCCGTGATTGTCACGTTCCTTTTTGTAATACATAGCTGTACATCCCTCGTATGTTCTCGTCCTGAGAGAATGCCAGTTCAGTTCTCTGAGTATACTTTCCTCTCTTCTTCCCAAAGCAAGCATGCCGCAGCAACATTAGCCTACGTCCCCGTGACGTGGCATGGTTTTCACGTAACAATTTTCCGCCAAAACGCAACTGCCTGGCACGGTGCCTTGCCATATATAACATTACACAAACATTGTATTATTCATTGGGATGCATTTCTTACTATACCAGCGTTTCTATCACCCTTGGATCCACTGCAGGTACATTCTACACGTGGAAAAATGCCGAAACTCTCTCTCGGAAAATGCCTTTCTTATAAATGTTTCGTACCCATTGTAATAATACCGACCCCTAGTTGCCAAGGCAACAAATAAACAATACATTTTTAAAACAAAACTTTCAGGAAAACGGGGTTTGTACAATTATGTGTTCGTTTGCTCGTCGACGAATAAACAGCTTGGATGATGGAGTTTACTGTTTTAGACATTGTTTCTGTGGAAGTTGAAAGGTTCCTATACACATATCAGCACCCGGTTTTGTTTTAGCAACATATTAGCTCTGTTCACTGGAGCAATGATGTATTGACATTCCTTGAAATTATGACCCAATATACATACACAGCTAACAGAGGGAACGATTTGGAAGACAGAATCCTTCATCGACTGATTTCTGGATATACCAGCACATGCTGACTTTTACTTAACACCGTAACCTTTCTCCTTTAAAAAATAAACATTTGTATCATGTAACAGAAAGAATAGAACTGCTAAGAAATATTTTTCTTTTGTAAATAAATGTTATAATATTTCCTAGGATTTTTTTATGACGTTGCAGTAATGTATTTATGTTATCTCTTATACAAATATGTTGTTATATCTGTAGGTATTATCAATGATCAAGGATAATATTATACTTCCTATACTATATTATATAGTAGACAAACCTCAGTCGAACGACATTAATTCCGGAAACGCACCTTACGTTGTAAAGTGCAAAAACATCAACAAGCAATCCTAACAGATAAACAAATTTACAGGTACAACTTGGATACCCGAATCACACTGTGTTTACGCAATAAACAAGTAGACCTGCCTGAATTACCTAGTCCAGAACCATTATCCTCGAATTACCAGGAAGAAAAACCGAAGGAAGAAATACAAACATCAAAGCCCAGCCAGAACCTATACGATCTGTTTACGGCGATGTTGTCTCAGTACAGCGACACGTTCCGCCACTGAAGAATGTACGTAAACGTTTATATCGCTTCCGAAGATGCCGAATTCACGTACGACCGAGTCTTAAAAACTTGGGGGCCTATTCTCGAAACGTTCTTACGAACGTCTTAGCCTAAGAACAGTTCGTAACCATACTATAAGAATCCTTAAGATTGTCGTACGATCGTAAGAACGTTTAGAGAATATGCCCCTTTGGGGCCGTCAGTTTTTGAAGACCAAATATAGGCCTATTCTCGAAACGTTCTTACCATCTTCTTAGCCTATAACTTACGTGCGTAACATTTTCATAGCCCGACTATACGAATCTTACGATCGTAAGAAAGTCTCGACAATATACCTCCTGGACAATCCTGTACGAAACGGCGGAACTCCAAGGTAACCTTATATTAACTGCACTTTGAAAGGGTGTAGGCTAAGGTTGATTAGGAGATGAGGGTATAGACTACCTTGGAGTTTCCTACAGGAGCGTCACAACTGGTAGGCGTAACTCCGACCTTAGCAATGGTGTCGCCTATGGTTCAAGGGTTTGAGTTTAGACTACATTAGAGCTTACGCCGTTTCGTACAACCAGTCCAGACATTTTACCCAGACATTCAATATTTCTCGAGATATGATTTTACAATTATCAGCGTCGTGTGTCTTAGCTCATTCTAACCTCATATATAATGTGTCTGCCGGTTAATTGAATTTCATGCCCTTTTGGTTTGCACGGGATGGTAGCTTCGTATTGGCAACACGTGCGTTCCGGAAGGGTTGCGTTCTGGCGATGAACCCTAAACCATGTACACTTTTCAGTAGTCCTTGTCAAATATATTTCGTGGCATTATTTTTTGGATTTTGGATTTTTTTGGATTTTGACATTTATTGACGTGCCAATCTTTCAGAATATGTAAAAAGAAAATCATTAAAATTAAAAAGAAATGCCATGAAACGTCTTTGACAGGGATTAACTTTTCAGGTAAACGTAAAATCTAATTGTTGCTGATTACATAACTATTTCGATATATTAACACCCTCCTTGCTGGATTAGACACAGGCAGCATTTTTAGGGCATCATCGGGCTAACATGAAAAGCTCTCATTAACAATTAACAATTAACTTAATTCTAAAATAGTTCCCATCACACTTTCAACGACGGTCTGGAAATAGGCCGAGGAGTAGAACACCAACTCTTAGGCAGAGGAGTAGAACACCAACTCTTGAAGACATGAATATTATCCTATCGCCCAAACGTAACCATGACATATCCGGTGACATAAGAAGCACATGCAATATCATGCTATGAACCAAGCAAATCTTGCGCTAATGCAGGCCACGCGTTAAATACACGTGGTGCTAGTTGGCTTTATCTCTCTAGACACTTACAGTATTATTGGAATTTGGTGCTGGAACTGATTCAGATGTGGACCTCACAACGACATGTCCGTCATAGTTAACCGGAAGTGACATGTTAGAATGTCATAAGGGTCATATTTATTACACGACTTCCATATCCGTCCATTGTTAGTGGCATGGCACCATGGTTCCGGCTTACCAAAAAGTGTGGGATAATGTAGGAAAACTCTACATTAAATTTGCACGTGAAGCAAATTGTTGGAAGTCATGGTATTGACTTTTGTCTCTCCCCCGTTTAATTACTTACTTGGTTCATATCATGATGTTACGTTGTTTTATGTAACAGTAGCAACATAAAAAGGATCATTGAATTATAAACATATAGAAAGTAAAAGTAAATAAATTTACTCATCGAATAGCAAACGTATTTAAATATAAATTCATACCCACATTATACATGTACATGTTTTATAATGCACTGTATAAATAAATAAGGTTATATTGTCAAAAGAGCATGATAAAAATAATGATGAAAGATCAAGGCAAGCTGTGCTATGGATACAATCTATAGTGAAATTAATTTTCGTTATGATGTTGGTAATTAAACGGAAACGAAGTAAGATTTAATCTAATAATGAACTTGGATGAGAGTGTCATAATATATGAGCGTTGCCATTGATTGGTTGGCACCGCACTGAGTATGAGTGCAGGTCTATACCTATGTACAGTATATACATCGTAGAAAAATTATTGGAACCTCAGCTGACGTTTCATGTGATTCACACACGAATCTTTATAGAAACAAATCTGTTCATTTTCAGAGTTGTGTAGAAGCTTTGGTAACTTAAGAGTATCAATGATGTCATCGCAGTAATTTCTTGCACTGTCTTCGAATCTGATCCTTTCGGAAAACTCCGGTAAGGGACGACCTTTCGAACTACCTCGGAAACGGAATCAGGACCTTGTGGTATTTTCCGATTGCATGTCTTTCATCATGATCATGGTTGTTTCTCACAGCCGCTGCTTTGTGAATCGTGGCCATTCTGAATAGAAAAAGAAAGAATGAATGTTAATTACTGATTAATTAATTACTCATGCCCTCATGGCAACGTAGACAGTCCATATTCCCCTTCAGATATATTACTAACTTTCAATTAATGGATGCAGACTGTCGTTAGTAATGTGGAAAACACACACGAAGGACATATTAACAATCATATTAACATATGATCAATACATAACACAAAGAATAGAAATAAAATAAAATTAATCCAGAACTTGTGAAATCAAAGCTTTCAGGGCCGCGAGTGATTTGATGGACACAAAGGCATGGGACAATTAGCTGTGAGATGACCAGATGGTGACGATATTAATACAATGTGTGGCATCTTTTCAAACAATTGCTTTCACACTTCATTCAGTGACTGACCAGGACGAGATGCATATGCACGAACATTTTCTGATGCAAACCTGCATGCATCTGTAAGGAATACTAGTATGCGGCGATTAATGTGGTGAGGCAATATTGGCACATGGATTTTCGTAGAGTGGATCTTTAATTTAATTGTTCTATGGTGTCCCGCTACTAGTAGATCATTGTTTACATATCGTTGATCCTTACATGTGTTTATAACAGCACTCTTCCCTAATGCTATTTGCTAAATATAAAACATTTATTATTATATATATAGGAATTAACTGTGTTAACTGCCTGAAGATATCGACAATTAATGGGGCCCAATTAATGTACCGACGAAACGTTGTACATGTAATTAATTAAACATAGACACGCTACAGTTAATGTGCATAGACATTTTCTTATACATTTCTTATATATTTCTTATATATTATTATTAATTGTATAGTAGGCCTACGATATATAAGTCTTAATGGCACCACTTGAATTTGTATAGTATCTAATATCCCAAGGAAAATATTTCATATACATGTAAATGATATTACCGTACTTTAAGTAAAATATTATAATCTGCGTTACCTATTATATAGGTATTATGCAATGGATTATAGACTATTTTACACGTTTTAAACGGTCAATTTTCCGGTATTGTTTAGTTAATCTTCAAGCAGTTTGCATTCTATATTTTACCAACAGTTATTATTATAATAATTCCTAGTTTAAATTCCTAGACATTGATACATGTATGTATTTTCAGATTTTACATATTTATTTGAATTATAAGTTGTATTCGTATCCACATATCTCAAAATTGAAAACAAATGTAGACATCAAAGAAAATATTAACAACACATATTGAAGAAGAATAGTTTGTCCTATTTAATTAATATATTCTTGTTACAAAAGCTCATTTCAAATAATATACCAACAGATTTGAGAAGTAGTTGTAGTCGAAATACACAATATGAATTTTGTTAACAATTCATCATCAACATTATATTAAATTATTTTTATTAACAATACATCACAACACTGGACATTAATTAACCAATTGCTTTTACTATTGATTATGTGACATTTCACATCCCCGAAGACGTCAAGAATTAGTGTGGAATGCTATTTTCGTTGATATTGATATATTCAAACGTAATAATCGCACATGATTGGCAATATTGGGCTTTTGATATTGGAACAACGGGACACATTTCATCATCAATCAGTTATATTAGTCGACTTCCTATTGTCTGTGTAAGAGTTCTAATCTCTCCAAGAGTTCTAGTCTCTCGTTGGGTGCGTTCAATCAGACAAGCGCTTGCAAACAGCTTTCAGGCGGCTTACAAAACTGGCCCCTGTCTCAAGTCGTATGAACCGTACATGGGGCAGGAAACCAGTTTAACTAAGCGGCTTACTCAGCCCTATGCTGATTGTTCAACGCACCCCAGTATTCCGCAATGTTGACACAGGCTGGTCGATGTCATGAATATTTTAGCTTGATTTCTGCAGGTGCAATTTTGTATTATCAAGGAACGTAATGCGTCACAGAAACCTTTGACCAGTGACACGTGGTCAGACAAATCAACGACCACTCGTGACATGGACAGACTGAGCGCGATGTCAGGCTGGATGTACATTTTCAATTATTGTTGGTTTCTTAGTATCTTTGTATAAGTATGACTATGAGCCCGGATAGCTCAGTCGGTAGAGCATCAGACTTTTAAGAGTCTGCACAACAGAGTAATCTGAGGGTCCAGGGTTCGAGTCCCTGTTCGGGCGGAATTATTTTTATAATTTCATGAAAATGAACACATGTCGTTCTTTGGTTAAACATAAATAACATAATTAAAAAGTGATTTAATTAATCGCAATATTGTGTTTCCTTATAATCTAGAAATAGCACTTACTATTTTAAAATTCAACGTGTCACAATGTCTACATAGCTCCGTAACGCACGCATGTGTATATAAATAGCTAACAATCAATACCTATGGTTGACATACATAGCCTACATCAGTGTACATATAGCCGCAAGTGTATAAGGTGCTTGGCTTATTATTGACTTAGGAACGCAGATGTGTGATAATGATTTGTAAAATTATACCCTGCCAAGTCATGTGACGATAACATTGTAATACACATTAATGTCTAGGATTATATTAGACACTTACATACTATTAATTTAAATAATAGTAATAAATTGTCTGTTGGAAAGTGTAACTTGAAAACAAGGAATTTTAGAAATAAAGTTCTTCTGTATGGCAATCTATTATAATATTATATGCGTGCGCTACAGTTTGTAGGCAGAGCCCGGATAGCTCAGTCGGTAGAGCATCAGACTTTTAAGACGGTCTGAGTTAACAGAGTAATCTGAGGGTCCAGGGTTCGAGTCCCTGTTCGGGCGGAAATCTTTTATTGCATTCCGAGATATTAGATACATAGTGAATAGATTCTTTTAAATGTCTCAAATATTTGTGAGAATATTTTGCTTAGATATCATACGAACATAATAGCTTCTTGTAGGACAGCGACAGTGGAAAACACCCGTTGGAAACTACCTCACTGGAAAACTCCCGGATGTTACACAAGCATACGAGCATTCTCCACGATTCTCTATAGTATTACTATACTATACTATATGCGTCCTCGACATTTCGTTGACAGAGCCCGGATAGCTCAGTCGGTAGAGCATCAGACTTTTAAGAGGGTCTGCATAACAGAGTAATCTGAGGGTCCAGGGTTCGAGTCCCTGTTCGGGCGGATATTTTTTGTTACCGTTTAAATTAGTAACATTTACTGTTCGGTGTTAATCAAACACATACATAATTGTATGAGCAATTATATTTGCAATTATATTTGCAATTATATTTTCGGTGCCCACGCCCCGTTTCTCAGAACAGTTACAGCTACAGTTGATTGTAATATAATAAGTCAGATGTTCTACACTCTCAAGTTGTATGTCCACGACGAGAACATTTTATTTCTACAATACTTGAGAATCGTTAATTCACGGCGCCTTATATTATCACTGAACGTACGATAAATTGTATGGTTACTGTACAACTTTTCTGCGCAACGGGACCCAGGTGTACACGAATTTGAGCGTGCTTTGAAAACACGTGAATGTATATTTCCCTCACGGTATAGAATCCATTAATATCAATAATAAGATTATTTCTCCCTCTCATTTCCTGGCATGTGTTTAGTCTACAGTGATATTAATGTTATTTCTGGTGTTATTTTATAACCTAACGAACCACTGATTTTGCACAGAACACGACGAGACGATTACAAATTCCTTGAATTATCTTCAAATTTGTTCGTTTTCACCTCACGTCCTTCCGGAAAATCTTCTACTTCTATTTTCTAATCATGTTATTTCAAGCATTCCGAACCAGACTCCCGTCTTTTCTTCCTGTTATTGTACAAGAGTCAATGTCCGGGGTTGATGTATCATTGTTCAAAGTCAGGGTATCCTTTCACGAAGCTCTCTTATCTACTAAGAGACCATAACGCTCTCTTTGCCGATAGCTAATACACTACAAAGAGAGCGCTGTGGTCTCTTAGCGGTTAAGACAGCTTTGTGAAAGGATACCTAGCACTTGTTTCTCGGAGATGATTTAGGGTTTTTCTCTAGGTTTTCGTCACTGACGGGTACTACAGTCGTGGATCGTTCACTCTGACATATCTGTTTGTTTTACTTCTGAAAAGTTGCAGACTCCAATTCTGTTTAAAACGGCAGCTGGTAACAGTGTTATATTTCTTACGTTTGAAAGATAGCTTTTCTACAACACCGAGCCTCAGGAATGACGAGGGTGTGCCGCGGTGGCGAACATAAATATGTAAAAGATTACTTGAAAGATAAAACATATTGCGATAACGACCCGAGTAGTTAATTGAAGCTACACGTAGTTCGTTAAGCATATCATATCTATAATTCATCTGCAATCTATAAAACAAATTGTTTTCCAGTCGTGTTGGTACATGAAGATATGTTTCGTTCGGAGTTGTAAACACGAGCAGCAATAAAAATCAATCAATCAACCAGTATACGTTCATGAAGCGCCGGTAAACTGCGCTTGGATAGAACGATACCTTCAGTCAGTATCGGAAGTGAATCAAGATTATTAAATACTACTATTTTAATAACTATCACCGCCATATGTATACTATACGCCATCGTTGTAATATATGTTATTATTATTTTTTTATGCGAGCATTATAGAGAGTTGCACCCAACCAATAACGTTAATAATTACATAGACTATCAATAGTCTCGAGGATGTAAGTAAATAGTTTAAATATAAATTATATTGATTGGTGTTGTATTTATCTGAAAGGAGCCACTGACATTCTGTATCCTTGCTCTCCGGTAATCTAGACTTGTTAACTGATCTAGTCAGGGGGAGATTTTGAATAGGAGTATTTGGGTGAGAACAAGGTGTGACACAGACTACTCATTACAAATTTTGTTCGTAAATATCGGAAACTTGTTGGAATGTTACCGTTATTAGTAGAGAATACACGAGAGCATTCATACTATATGTATAAGTGATACATTGATATTCTACGTTGTAGTAAACCTAATATAGTTACTATGCGATGGTAGTTTTAGTTACTAGTATACTAGACATAACATTATAATTAAATTACTGAGTTGAACGTATACTGTAATGTAGACTATCAATAGTCTCGGAGGGTTAAAGTAAATCAATAATATATACTGGTATTATATTTATATGAAAGGAGCCACTGAAATTCTTTACCCTCTTGTTCTCCAGTAATCTAGACTTGCTTAACTGCTATAGGGGAATATTTTCAATAGGAGTTTTTGGGTGAGAACAAGGTGTGACACAGACTAACTGTAATGTACAAAACACCCGTACACCTACACATGAAATATACGTATAAATAATTATGTTCTTACCCAATGTAAGGTCCATGGGCCATGTTCCCGAAGCTATCGTACACGTAACGACAAGCCTTGGTGGAGGAACATTTGACTCTTTCTGGACCATCACATTTTCCTCCACGAATTGTCCTTAACGATGCCGTTACGTATACGATAGCTTCAGGAACATGGCCCCAGATGTTATATGCACACGCAGTCTTTATATGTTCTGATATTCGTGTTCAGTGTCATTTTAACGACATTTAATTCGGACAATTTGTTAGCTTTTAATGTATAATACAGTTAGACGCTAACAGGTTATTCAATATATCAAATGAGCGTCAGTTTTGTGTGAGCTTCCTAATGAAATGTGACAGATTTGTTCATTCTACGTGGCAAACAATGTATAGCATTGATGATATACAGAAGATAAATGACGCTGATGTTTCCATTACAAAACAGACAGTCAATGTATGCTCCTATAGCTGATGTTCAGTTTCATTATACACAAAGCAACTGGAATGCACAGGAGTTTAAAAGACAGGGACCCGACTACGCCTACTGGAGCTTAGATAACGAGTTCATTATTTATATTTTCACAGCACGGGCATGAAAGTACATGTAGCATGTCTCAGACACATGCATTCACAACTCGGGTGAAGTCGTTACTTTGTAATACAACACACCAGTAAACACAGCAAGTCTCTAAGTCATAACTACAGCTGGCGCATGCAAGGAGATGTTTTACTTCCTATGCTTTTCCTTGATTCTTGCATCAGTTTCAAAGCACAAACCAAATTTGAGCTGTTTTGGTGTTCAAAGCACCAACATACATCGTCCTCTGAAACGCATGACCACTGCTTACTTACATCCACCGAATGTGTCTACATGTGGAAGTCACTGTGCGTATCATGACGCTAATCTGACTTACAAACATTTCAGATAGTGGTTTAACATTTTCAAATGATTTCTTGTGAATAATGTTAGAAGCAATTTATATTTTTGTTGAAATAATTTCTAAACATTTTCAACAGAGCTAACACTATTCTGTCAGTTTCTAGATTATGGATGTAGAAGAAATGTATAAGTATATGTCAAGGTTTGTTTAACAAATCAATGATGTTCATAATTATATTAAATAAATGGATTCGAAGACTTGATTTATGATGGGAAGTTATATGTGGAATAATTGGAATGCTAACAATTGAACATCTGCTTTCTTAGAAGCACATGGGCTGCGTTATCACCGAAAACTTAGCAGGATGCCGTCAATTGAAATCCTGTAATTTCCGAAAATATAGAACGCGTCTTTCTTTTCTGTTTGTTGTTGATACCTTTGATAGACACTAATATATAATATCGCTCATATTGATCAGATTAATCTTTCAACAAAACGTGCTGAAGCGACACACCCACGTGACACACACGCATGCGCTTTGACGTCTCGGTGTCGATTCTCGCCTTCAAAACACAACAAAGGTTAATGAACACCAAATGCAACTGTTAGGTGAAAAATATTGTTATTTCATTTCTTAAATAACATACACATTTCTGTACAACATACACATTTATGTACACAAATTGCAAGCTCGACTTTTAAAGTCAAACAAGTGAAGGGCGTGTGAGGGCAAGTCACCTTTGTTCATGCATAAAAAAACAACAACTAAAGGCAGTTAAAGTGGTGAGCACACAAGAAGGAATCATAGCTGGTTGTTTGTAGGCAAAGGCATGCTCACTTTTTGTTTTATACATCTGAGTATCGTTTCTTGAAGCTCTCATATCCACTACGAGACCATAGCGCTCTTGCAAGTGCCCGATCGCTATGTATAATACATCGCTACTAGAGCGTGTATGGTCTCTTATAGTAGATCTACGAGATCTTCGAGAATCGATACCAGGTTTTGAAAGATATTCCTTTATGTTAGCGTTTTCCAAGATGAGCATAGCATATTCTAGTCATTGCCAAACACGTTGGAGCCAATTTTAATTTGATTATTTATATTATACGATCTATGAAATAATAAAAAAAAATTAAAATCTAAATAAATTGGCCACAACGTCTTCGACAATGACTTTTAGTCTGTGGCCATTACTACATAGAAATACATTGGACTTATAAATCAATCTTGTTACATGATTTCCAGCTCGAATTTCTCATAAATAACAATTGCAACCTTAAAATGAATGTACAATATGCACAGCGATATCTTATATACCATTGACATGTCTATGATGCATAATACAACTATTAAAGTGTATGATATTATATTTCAATTTTTGGAATCATATGAACAATAATGGGTGGCATTTATTTACTTTTATATTGCATAGTATTGTCTGTAACAAAAACTATTGACCTTTATAATATGAACCTGAGGTAGATATGAACGTTAACCTTTGGGCTAGAAAGAAATGTACCATATTGTAATTTCCATTAAAAGGTTAGTTACCCTGTTTGCTTTAGTATGAATACTATTATTCAATAGCAAGTTGTATTTCAAGGTGAAGAGCTATCATTGTCTTTGGTATTGTGAATAAAATATAGAAACTTTGCTCAAGACCAAATCGATAGTTTTGAAAATACCTTCAAAACACATTTCAAAATACATGTATTGTGTTACATGTACATATTTCTTAAAATTAGTATGTACACAATTGATTGTCATCACTTATACCAGAAATTATGCATTCAATGTGGAACTATCGGTTCTACCAAACTTCAAAAACTTCAAAAGTTGTAACATAATCATTCTGGGAACATAAAGCTTAGAACACAATCATTCCAGTGTCTGCTAACTTAGAACACAATCATTCATGGGTGAGCAAACTTAGAACACACTCATTCATGGGTGAGCAAGCTTAGAACACAATCATTCATGGGTGAGCAAGCTTAGAATACAATCATTCATGGGTGAGCAAGCTCAGCGCGGTCTCATTCTAGGGCGATCAAGCTTAGAAAGGAATCATTCCAAGAACTACACATGAAGAACAAACTAATTCTGGGGACAAAAGTAGACACATCAAAAACAAAAGTTAGATGTCCTGTAACGTGTACGAGCAAGGGCACATGACGTAAATGCTCAAAAATAAGCCAGGGCACCCGAGGTGAAAGTGTCCTGCCATGAATCTGTTATGCTCCTGGAACAAGACACCTAATTTTTATTTTTGTTGTGAGAACACAATCATTATGGGGACTGCAAGCATAGAACATAATCATTCAATGGATAGCAAACTTATGAAACAATCATTCCGTGAACGGCAAACTGAGAAAACAATCATTCAATGAACCGCAAAATATATCATTCTTTGGGACAGCAAAAATGGATTTCAATCATTTATGGTGGCAGCAAGCTTAGAAGAGAATTACTATACTTGGCTGCATAAGCCTTGTCCGTGATCGGAATCGTTCGAGGATGTCTCCTGAGAGGAAGTCAACGAATAATTGGCGGAGTCCCGCCTCCCAATGTCATTCTTTTTCACGTTCAGGTGTATCGGGCGGGCGAAAAGGTACTCCGCTTTGTCCGCCGGTGGGTATCCGTTCTTCCCCCGACGCTTCAACGAGCTGTCCGGGGACACGGCCCCGTTAACAAGAGGTCTGCTGCCGATGTTCGGCAGCGTCGCGACGTCGACAGACATGCTGCTGACGCCGCTCGTACTCGTCCTTTTGGAGTCGTCACTATTGCATGAGGAGTTCCTCTTGCACCTGCCGAGGGAGTCCAGATTGTCCAGGTGAATGTCGTTAAGCTTGAGCGAGACCTCCCCGACCTCGCCCTCCACGAGCCCCTTCCTCCTGGAGAGACTGTCCGTGTGGCTGACGTTGGCCGGACTGTGCCGAGCCTTCTTCTCTAAAGAGTTTGTGTTAGGGAACATGGAGATACTCTGTTCCTTGTAGTTGTTCGCGGTCCTAGAAGACTCTTTGACCTTGTCTCTGAAGGACGACATTAACGTCGGGAGAGGTTCAGAACTTGACGGAGTATCGTCAGAGGACGCGGCGGACAGATGGTTCACGTTGCCGTAATATTCACCACACTTGTTCCTAAGACTGTTTCTGTAGACGCGAGACATATCGCTGCCTTCGCTTTGTTTTCTCAACACGCCTCTGCTGTCGACGCCACTGTGCACGTCAACCGTCACGTTGACCACCTTCGCGTCAGCAGACTGCCCGCCTATAGGTGTCCGACTCCGCGGCTGACCGTCCTCGGAGGATACGTTGCTCCTCACGGACTCGTCGAAGGTGACCCGCTGGCCGCCGTTCCTCTTGCTCCTCGACTTCCTCATGGCGCCTCCTTGAGCGCCTCCTTCCTCCGTCAGAGGATTCTCCGTAAGGTTCACATTGTCCGAACCGTCGGTTCCTTCTTCAGATTGCACGTCGTCATTGGGGTCCACCGCAAGGGCTTCCAGATACCCCGGTGGGGATTCCCTCTGACGGTTCCGGCTCGGCGGACGCTCCCTGACGTCCCTCGACTCCGAGCTGGCTCGGTCGAAGGACGGATTCTTCATGACGTGTCCGTTCTCGGACGAGTTAATCATGAAGACCGGCTGTCCCAACGGCACGTAATCCAGAATTCTGAACCTCCACTTCTGTTTGATGGTCAGACAGAACCACAGCATGATCCAGAAGACCATGTAGCAGACCTCGCAGATCACGCACGACAGGACGAGCTCGTCCTTGCTGACACGATACACGTTCACGAGGTCGTACATTATCGGACCTTTACACACCGCGAGCAACACGAGAGCGCCCATTGCGCACGAGTGAGGGATGTAGCCTTGACATCCGCTCTGAACTATGATCGTCTGCTTGACGTACGTCTCGCGATGGTGCTTCCTCTCGATGATCTTGAACTTCTCCTCGAAGTAGTGGGCGCCGTATTTGAACACGGTCATGGTGGAGAGGATGGTGATGATGCCTCCGATGACGTATAGGACGAGGATGGCCGCGCAGCCCAGCGACAGGTGGATGTTCTCGTAGAGGTGCAGGTTGTAGCTCACCTTGTACAGCAGCGCAAAGCCGCAGTACCCGAACACGGATGTTAAGGACATGAAAAAGAGCTGGATGGCGAAGATGGAAGTGAGGATTTTGTTGGTGAACCAGAACACGGAGGAGTACCTCACGGAGAAAGCCAGCAGGGCGGCGGCGAAGTTGACGAACGCCACCGTCAGGGAGTACTTGTTGGTCCAGCCCCAGGGTGGGGGCCGGGGGGTCGGGATGATCAGCAGGGTTTCGTTGTGGAACTGGGTAATGTTGATGCTCCCCTTGACGTCGCTAAGGTGGGCGCGCTCCGGAGCGAACAGGAAGTCGATGTCGGTCGTCCATACGCCATCTGGAAATATATATATGGTGAAGGTCATAAAGGGAAATAATTCACATACATTAGAAATGCTGGTATTATAGTTTGGCATGAAATGCATTGACCCCCATATTTCGTAGCTTATCTCGGTAAATACTTCATGGAATGAAAAACAAAAAAACTCCATTTTCTAATTTCATTTGACCTAACCAAAATTA
>JAVCKZ010049648.1:0-33662 GCA_034780755.1 Lepetodrilus elevatus
GATGCTATTTTATCTATCTTAGTGTGAGAAGCAATGCTCATGATAAACTTACGATCTCGTGCAGCCATTCTCAGATTCGGTAACCTAATATGTGTGTCTAACAGAAATTTAACTTAATTTATGCATGAAAGAAAGTATATTTTTTTGAAAACCATTTTCTGAATTGGACCACTTAGCTGAGAATGAGCCTTTCACCCATTTGCGACGATGCAATGCAACTTTTTTTTAAATGCTAAATACTGCTGAACTAGCTATTCGGAACCTGTTTGCTTAAATTATATTATAGATTGTATTATTATTAATACATCATCTTCTATCGAGTGTAAACAGTATAATTTTTTTAAATGACAAAGTAATGATAACAATATTCAAAAATAAGATAAATTTCACAATACAAATCACAAGCCTGGGGTGCATTCAATGGCTGAGTAAGCCGTTTAGCTAAACTGGTTCCCTGTCCCATACACGGTTCATACAATTCTTGAGACAGTGGCTAGTTTAGTAAGCCGCTCACAAGTCATTGTCACTTTGAACACACCCCTGATCAAGTGAGAACCTATAGCTTACTTCATGAAAGCCTGGACAAATCGCTTCAAGTTCCTGGGGTTGATCTTAGAGCGAAGAGATTCTTGGAATGACTCGATCACCTTTTCCAGCTGTTCCTTATTCTCAGCTTTCTCAAACTGAAACACACGAAAACAGCCACTGGTGCCTCAGGCAACACACAAAAGTACATCCTTAATTCATCGTCCGAGTCCAACTTCATGTCTTCAGAAAAAAGAAAAAAATCTGATTCACTCATTGCCTCATATTACAATACGGTAATGTCCATAACTGCTTATAGTACAATGTTAAGCTAAGCATATATACGACAGTCAGCATGTAGTACAGCTACCAGTATACAGTACAGCCAATGCGAGGGATACTAGTAGATCATGTCTACATACTGCCATCTCGAGTAAACCACTCTGTACCACTTACAAATGTGCATATAACTGTGACATAGGTGCATCTCATGCAGGTATACATTAAAGTGGCCATGCTGATAAAAAATTGAACTCTTTAAAAAAATTCAAATATGTACCTAGAGTTTATTATAAGTTATGTTTGTGTTATATTTTAAAATGTATTTCTTAATTAACGTCACTGCGGGGATATTTCACCCATGTGCAATGTTTGAGAAGACTTACCTGTACACTAATGCTACTTGTATTCTATATGTCTAATCCCTAAATAACTGTGAGCAGTATCTATAGTAATAGTATATATGTGCATTACTACAGTCATGCTAAACAATTAACATGATGAGCATCGGTAAATTCTACAGTAGAATTAATTTTGGGGTACCGGTAATGCTTTTTCACCATAATATTATTGTAATCTGTAATATTGGGAATTTGAGAACAATTCTGACACTTTTTTATATCATATGAACCCCACAAGTTATTGTTGGTATAAGCAACCAAGGATGATACTGTGAGTATACAGTACATGGTTGCATGTGATTACTCCCACTCTATGGAACTGTTCTACACACCATGGGCTGGGAATACAACCAGAACCCAAATAATAATAATAATAATAATAATAATAGTAATTCGCTGCACTATCCTGCCTCCCTTAAAATATGGATGTTTGTCAATATTGATATTAAAATCTGCACCACCAAAAAGCATACTACATATCATGTAAATGTACCGATAAAGATATTATCTTAAAAAGTGTGAAAATGCTATAACTTATTAATCAGGATAGAATATTTTCATTTTTCCCCCGTAATAATCATTGTAAAGAAAAGTATATGAAAACTGGACAGAGAACAAGGGTAGAAAATACGGCAAACCACTCATGGAATACAATGAATCATGCTACGGAACTACTTTTGTATTACTTCTAATCTGATAATTAAGATAATCTTAACACTGAATTTAGAACACCCATTAAAATATATAATCTACTAGTATAGATGGCTATGATGGATAGAAATGTGCATATTCTATCATAGTAGTGGAAACAATCATGCTAAAAGGGTGTTCTTTTCATTATTTTTTTTGTTTTAATTGCATTATTTTAATTATGCATATGCATACAATTATCTATAGAGGCTAATATATGTATTTTTACAGCAAGAAGGAAAGTAATATGATATTCTATATTACTTCACTCTTAATTCCTTGACAGAATTTTATATCTATAGTATATTGAAAGAAAATTATATTATAAATGAATACTAAACATACATTGGTAGAGGAAACATAATAATTGATATCGCAGAACATGTAATTAACAAACTATTTTTATTACAAATAAACCAATCTTTGTAGCCTAAGTGTAAAATTGTAATATAATGCTTTTCATACAAGTTACACAGTGAATCACCTATGAATCACCTATCTCTCTATCAATAACTTTTAGTTACTAGCTAATAATAGCTATACAATTGTATTTTTCAAATATCAATACATAGCAATAAATATAGAATACGGTACTAGTATTAGCTATTGTTAGAAGTATCAGTAAAATCACCACCAATTCTCTAAAGTATGTAAATACTCGAGGTCAGTAAGTTACAGTTATTTCCTTTATATAATTCAGTTGTTACTGTTAGTAAGTTTGTTATGGTTAGTAAAACTTAGTAGTACAATATTTCTTAATACAAGCTGTTAGTTCATATATTTGTTGCACAAGTGCAACCAGTAAGTTTATATGTAGAACTGTTCCTGGTATTAGAATATTACCACTTGCCACCAATTAGCCCATAGTATGAACTATTTTCACTAGGTAATACAATTGTAAAATCTGGATAAATGTGTTCTATATTACAACTGTCCAGCAAAGTGTTCAAAACTTGACTGTCTCGATCACTAACAAGAATTAAATTTTGGGATGTGTTTTTCCACGTATTTATTACAAATATAATTTTATTTTATTGCATGCTGCAACATTTTCTTTCTAAAATCTTTTAATAAATAAAATAATGGTAAAATGCTGGTTAAAAACTCCTTTCTATGGAATTAGGAAAAAGACTAAACCTCTATAAGGCTGTCTATAAACTATAGAAAGGATTACAAAGATGTGGTACTAATCTCGGTGTGTATATAAATACACACAAACTAAATATCAAGACAGTCTGAACACTTTGCTAATCGACAACAACTGTGAGAGATATTTTCAAAAAAATTCAAAAACATAGTGTTACCTCCTCAGTTGTCTAAAACCACAAAAGAAAACATGAAAACAATATGTGAATATCAGCAGAAAGACTCAAGAAAAACGGTGAAACTCTGTGAAATACTTCATTTTCTGCTTCTTGACAATTTATGTCAATATGTTGTACATTTTCTGAATGCAAATGTTCTTATGAGAAATCTAATTGGATTTAAATTTGTATGTATTGTCTAGAGCTCCGTGAACATAATGAGAACAACCAGTATTGTTAGATTTCTACATTATGAGCAGGGATAGACAAACAATAAGAAAATGTAGTATCTTTTTGCTTTTTCCACTCCTTACATGACTCACCTAATTGCCAACACATTACAAATGACACTCTGGCATGCAATGATACATATGTAATAATTAATACAAAGTATTTACACATTCAGCTCACACACACTTATTGAGATGGATGCATATTGAACAATGAATAACAAACTTTGCCAGCTGAAACATAATGCAACTGAGAAAACTAAAACAAAATCTATAACAAAAACTAAACAAAATGCAAAGGCTGTAAATAAAATCCTAGTTGTTAGTATAAATGCAAAAAAAAATATCTAAATAATTTCAAATTGCTCTAAGTAACAATATGTTAAACATCTTGTTTGCATTTATTCAGTATCAATAAATAACCTAAAAATGAAATTAATGAATATAATCAAACTTCATAATTAAGATTTTGAGAAGGTTTATTTTATTAATTATTTTATGGATATTTTTCACCAAAGATTGCGTAAAAGTAGCAAAATAATTCATTTTTTCAGATATTCCAAATTACCAATCTCATATGAAGGAATTTGTCCTTTAAAAGGAATAGAATATCAAATAATCTGCAAAACATTACTCCTAAAAAGGTTGTATTAACAACTTTACATTTAAGTGCTTTCCAATATCAGGAAACATTTTGTAGAACTTGAAACAAACCGAACAAAACTATATAAACTTAACAAAAACATGTCTATTACTTCATTGTTTCTCTTCTGAAAACAACAATTGCGACAATAGCAATTACACATAGCACAAACATTCTCACTCCACCAAGTCTACAGAGGGACAACTTTCAACAACATGGACAAATCTCGGGTAATCCTAGAAAGTCCTGAGTGACAGGGCACCTACGACTTCAGGAGTGTCGTGAACGAAACAGTGTAGTTCACAGTGAGTGAGTGAATATGGAGTGAATACGTCGCTGCGAGTATCTTTCACCCATTTGCGACGAGTGTAGTTCAGAGGTACCGTTAACTCTAGTCCGATAAGCTCTGACCGTCATAGTACAGCTTGAGGCTGTCATGACGGCAGAGGGTAGCCTCCATCAAAACCAAGGGACGCGCGGTTTGCCGAGTGCGCTAGCAGTGTAGCTGAAAAATATGGCATGCATTCGCGCACAAGTTGGTATCGTTTGATAGAGTGTCCATTAATCTATCTAAAATGCACTTACTTCTAACATTTTTACGTAGGATAAAGACGGATTGGACTCCAGAAGATGACATACTGATCAACTGATTACAGTATCAACAAACTGATCAACTGTCAGTTGATACCACATCGTCTTCTGGAGTCCAATCCGTCTTTATCCTATGTTAAAAGATTAGAGGTAAGTGCATTTTAGATAAATAAATGGACACTATAAAATGGTACCAAATTACCAACATGTACACGAATGTATGCCATATTTTTTAGCTACACCGCTGGCACACTCGGCAAATGTTTTTGCACCTCAGTTTTGATGGAGGTTGTCCACTGACATCAAGACAGCCTCAAGCAGCTGTACTATGATATCCGACGTCAGAGCAATGCTGTAGTTTATGACTACGGTTAAGAGTTACCAGATATGGTGAAGATAGCCCAAATGCACATAGCAAGTAAAAAAATGTGTTTAGCTAAAAAGAAAAGAAAAATGTGTTTTGGGCGATTTTGTTTGCCGATTGTACTGACTGTTTATAGGACATGTATGATCACCAGCTCTTTACACTTATCGAAACACGAAACATGTTTCTTGTTTAGCTAAATAATTTTCTATGCCATATGTGTTGGGCTTAGAGTTCTAAGTCCTCTTCCACAGAACGGTCGTAGTAGATACGAGAGTCGTAATTCCTTTATGTTAGCATAGAGTTACGACTCCTGTAGGGCTACGATCGTTCAGGGCTCTCCTGTGTGAAACAATAGACTTATCGTATTCAAGTTTTATCAAGGGAAATCACTGTTGAAAAATGTAATAATTTGAGGGAAAATACCTGTATTCCTGGGGTAATATCTGTTGAGCTTGCTACTACAGTCACACCCACACATTCACACATACTCCTGCGCACACCCTACAACACATCCTACCATACTTACACACACACACACATACAAACACACACACACATGCATGCACATACACACCACCACTCTTTTTCTCTCTCTCTCTCTCTCTCTCTCTCTCTCTCTCTCTCTCTCTCTCTCTCTCTCTCTCTCTATATCTCTCTCTCTCTCTCTCTCTCTCTCTCTCACACACACACACACATTCAGAGCCACACTCATCTAAAATGTCAGTTAGACATTCATAACCAGAGGTTCGCAGCCATACAATGAAATGAGTTACGGCGGCTGTTGCTAGTTGTATACTTACAGAGCCAAATCTGTGCACAACCAGATAGGCTTCCGCTGATGGATTCATTCCTATTTGATCAAGTTTCCATGTCCTGACCTGGCAATGGGGAAAATAAGACATTTGAGTTTTGGAATTGCTGCTGCTGCTGCTGCTGCTGATGATGATGATTGGGATGATGAGGATGATTAGACATTCTGGACTTCCTATCAAGTACATATTTCATTTACTCACAATGTCAAAACCAAACACAAATTAAATATCAACTATCCAAATTGTCTCCCTTGAAAGAGTTGTATGCCCTTAGACCATTCTGAATCTACCGTAAATTATATGTGACGTAACTTCGTACATAGTATTTGAAAAGCAGTGTACTCAAATGCATATTCTTTTATGCATCAATAAGCAATTACAAATGTTATATAGTATTAACACAAATAAGATATATACATGTTCATAGTTACTTGGGTCATTGCTCAAGCTGTGTGTTTGTGTTTGTGTCAGATTGGATATTCTAACGAAAGCCTTGGTGAGTGTGACTACAAGTTCTCTGTACAGTGCTCCCTCGATATAGCGCCCTTCGATGCACCGCGGATTCGGATACAACGCTGGGTCCAACGTGCACCCCATTTTTAAAAATAAATAAAAAGTGGTTTGTTTTTTCTTTCCAATTATATTTGTTGTTATAACGCTGCGGATGGCATGTCATGGACCCCAACTTCAGCGTTATTTGGAGGGAGCACTGTACATGGTTCCTGGGTCATACCTTGTCCTTCACATTCTCCATGATGTTTGCTGTTGATCCAGTACAGTGAATCAGACACACTCCAAGAACACGATTAGGCTGGGCCATCTGCAAACACAGGCACCACATTTACAGTGTTGTTGCACGAGTATTCTCACATCTATAGTATTCTCACATTTACAGTATTCTCACATTTATAGTATTCTCACATTTACAGTATTGTCACATTTACAGTATTCTCACATTTACAGTATTGTCACATTTACAGTATTCTCACATTTCAATTTTAATGTTAATCTTAACAGTATTGTTATATTTGTAACATCACATTGTTGCAGCATTGCTAGATCTCTAAACTCAAATATTATCATATTAACCAACTGACCGTAACAGTATTGTAACTCACAATTACAGTACTCAGGGCTCAATTTAGCGACTAATTTGGGAGCCATTGACATGGTGACCTAATTTTGCATTTGGCTACTAATATTTCACTTATTTCAAGTGTTTCTGGCTATGCAGGAGCCAAATGGCTCCCTGGAAAACATTGTAACTTTGAGGCCTGGTACTGTACATGTAATGTCAACTCGACTTTAGAAACAGGAATTGTTTTTATTTTACGAATAAATTAAAAGACAAATACATAATAATATAGTGCTATGAGCATGCATTCGAGTGTGGAGTTAGCACAATATAAATATTCACATTATTATTATAAATATAAAAAAATATTCAACAGTATTGTTGTACAAGTCACTAGTTTTGATACAGATTACATCAGCCCTGGCTGACTGCACAGCGTCGTACCGCAAATCTGGCAATTATGTTAGCCCCGGCTCCTTCTCCTACTCCAATCACTTGCTTGACACTGAAACACAGACACAGACGCCCATGACTCGACCCCGTCGCAGCCTCGTAACTTTCATCTTTCTATCGACCACGGTATGTTTACGTTGCAGCACTGTTTTAAGAGATATGTCACCTACATGCAAATGTACACTGAAAGAAATTCCTCACAGTTCTTCTACATGAAAATCCTCTTATAAATAATGCATTGCATTATGTATGGACTTTGGTTAACAATGATAGACATCTCTTTCAATTTTATCAGCCGATTGAAAACGGCGAAAGAACGTCATCGATGTTTACGTAATTTAGTGGAAGTGAGGGTTTTGTTTGTTGATTCAATTTAATTTTCATTACTGAAACCGGTGTAAACTGTACATTTTAATTAAACCTATTTCCTTATAATATAAAAGAAGATGACATGAAACCGGTCTAAGCTGTACATTTTAATTAAAGCAAGTTCCTTAGACCATGAAAGGCGATGACATTGATTTCGTGTTGCAACTTGAGTGGAATTAAAACCATCTAAATTCAATCAGAAGAAACATACACCAACGAGTCGCAGAGCAAATAATTCAATGTAATAGTGAAGCAAACAGTGGCACGCAATACGATAATCAGGACGGAATCGCTTTGAATGCCACTGGTCTCTGTATCTTTGTGTGGCACTCACTCAATGAACAGCGGACTCGGCGGAATCATCTGAATGCCACTAGACTGTGTAAATGTTAAAGCATTGGTGTCATGTTCTAATCAAAATATATAGGGCAGCTTAGAACAGTGTGATGTATTCTTGTAATATATTCTAATTGTAGGCGTTAGAAATTCTTCTGGGAGTTCCTATTTACAAAGTTAATGTTCTTGTTATTTATTGAGTGAGTGTGTGAATAGGGTACTGACATGTTTATGCTGGGAGAGATACTTGGGTGGTATCAATCATCCAACATTCTTCACGTATGTTGCATACTTAAAGTATACAAGCAATATATACCTTACATTTTGTAACTCTCAGTAGTCCAGGCACGTGCCATTCATTGCACTATTCATATTAATGGATAACAGTACTTTAACATCATTTATATTTGTTTCTATATATTACCAAATATTCTTTCTAATTTTGATTTAATAATTCTTTACTATTTCATCATGGGTAAATTAGTGAATTTTTGCAATATTTTAAGAATAATTTTAGCGATATCTGATTTGAATGTCATGAGCATAATAATATAGTCATGTGACTGTCATGTGACTGTCATGTGACATGAATACATACTCGAGTTGATCCAGGACACATACCAGGTCCTCGCCAAGACTCTGCATACTGGGGAACGTGTAGCTGAAACAACGCAGACATAACCCACAAATATACACAGGATATACCTCGTACAACAACAATCCATCTCGCTACAATTCCACATACTGACCAGTGCACCTAAGGGAGGGTAAAAAACATCATATTGACAATGGACATTTGATGACAAATGACTGTGTAGTAGGATTAATTTGTATAAATATTTTCTAATCTGTCACATTACTTTTTGTCAGGTTATAAACAAAAATAATGCACCTTCTTAAAAGTCATAGAACTTGTCATTAAAGAAATAACCAAATCTATCATTGCAAGTCATTATAATAATTGAGGATAAATTTATTCACAGTGGAGAAAAACAAATAAAAATATAGTCCCATCACTGTTACATGATTACAATACCTTACTGGACTTTTTTCTAAAATTATTATTTCATGTACAAGTCCTATGGAGTTGAAATGTGAACATTATTTAATTACATTGGTTCTGAAAGACAGTACCTGATAGGCAATAATATTTACGATTATCATACACATGCGAAGTAATTAGTTTGATTTTTAAGCGTATTTTTTCAGAACAACAAAACAATAAAACATACATAGAGTACAAGCAGACTGAGCCCATAAAAAAAGTATACACATTCTGAGTACACACAGATCTGCCACAATGGGTAAGTAAGCATCGACACATGTACAGCTTTCTCTCCACAAGTAAATAGCTTAGTGTCAGTACAGTGTTTCATCCACTGGCATGCTTGATGAACATTTTCTAATACATCAATACTTCATCAGTCAGCGAGATGTTATCTCACACTCGGTGAGACTGAGACGGAGCAAAGCATGATGGGTATGATGATGTTATCATTAGTAGAAGAGGAAATATAACCAGTGTTATGACAGACGGGGAATTGGATTGCAGACTTACAAGTCTAAAAGTCAATACCGGGAATTGAAGGAACCGCTTTCTATGTCGTCAAAGTTCTCGTTCTCGTCTCAGACAAGAATCAGTGGGTTAGACCAGGGTTAAGTCCTACAACTACCGCATATGGAACTTGAAGGTGGAAATTAAGAAGAATCTTGCCATTGGTATCCTGAATGCATGTTTATTTTTTATTTATAATGTTTTGCTTTGTTTTATGTGAAATTAGGTTTAGAGATGTTTTCCAGATGATTTTATTCATATGATGACTTCATATGAAGACCTGTAGCACGGAGTGTTGCAGTAAACCTACGAGTGAGTGTGAATATGGAGTTTAACGTCGCTGCGGGAATCAGTAAACCTACGAGAACTGCCGGCTACCCAATGATATCTGCACTGCCATGGTACAGACACATCTTATCATAGTTGCATTAGAAAGGTATCCTGGCATATCTAACATTGAATCCGAGTCCACAGGATGGGTTCAAACCCAGACCTTGGTCTCTGAAGTCTGACGACATACCTCAGTGCTACCACCCCTCTACCAAGAGAGCAACGGCACCAAGAGATGGTCAACGTGACTTAATAAAAACTCGGTCAAAGTCTTCTATGCTGCCACTTAGGACAATGTAGATGGCTATTGGTCAAGTATCTCAAGTACAACCAGAAGGAAGAGGTCTCTGTTTTCATCATATTACTTCCAGAAATCAATTTTCACAGAGTCAGCAATTTAGCTGTAGCGGCAGTCCTATGACCTCTCTCAGAATCTGTGTGTGTCTTCAGTCGACCCACACCAATGGGAATCCCAGGGCCAGTCAGCCAGGAGGGCAATGGGGATACGATTAAACCATCCATCGGGGCAGCCGAGCAGGCCTAGACTCTTGTTTATCTTTCAAATATCTGAAGACTTGTACATAGGAATGTACTTGTAATCTTGGATTCTTGTTATTTTGGTAATGGAAGGTTTCTCTGACCGTGTACAGACAACAAGAGTTATCAATGGTACACTTGTGTATTCTATGCAGCAGCTTCACAGTCCTGAAATACCTCTACAGATCTATATCACATACTCTCAATGAAGTCATTTCCATAATAGACCGAAGCAGAGAAATATTTGCAGGAATTTGCCATTCTGCCAAAGCTAATAAGAGTGGTAAGCATCACTTTAGCGGTGTAGGCCCGTCCTACTGGTTACTAATGGCTGGTTTCAGGGGTTAATCCGACACCAGCCCATGGCAAGCTTTGATGATCAGATCCCAAACCACCGGAATCATGCTAATCTAGGCAACACCACCAGTGTCAATTATTGATAGTTCAAACAGGCAGGCTTTCTACAGACCCCTGAAACGACGACGTAGAGAAAATGCTAATCCACAGGGAATATTCTCATCCCACAAAATGCGAAGCGTGGCAAGACCCTTCATCAGTCTCCAGGTATCTTATAATGCTGTAGTTGTTCGGCAAGAAAGAGAGGTTAACTATAATTTATTTATTTTTTATATATATTTTTGAATTGGGGTTTAAAGTCGCTTTCTAGAACTATAATTAGTACGAGGTCTAACCCACTGTAACCAATGGTATCATATGACATTAGAATTGAACAAACATGCAGATGTTTTCGAGGAGACTTTAGCTGCATGGATATTCCATGGTTTACAGTAATCTTGAATGTATCCTGTGTGAATGACATATTAAGACCATCACAGCTTTTTTTCATACAACATGTAGTGTGTGTTTTTATTTGACTGGATATTAATTAAATATATATGCTAAATGTTTGCGTGAGACAAGACTAGATCAAACAACGACATTATCCGGTATAACAGGAATGACAGATCTCATCTGTCATCGCACAGTAGTGGATTGTATTTGCATAGTAGGCGCTTTTAGTGCATTGTAATTGGCAGCTCTGAGGGTCGCTTAGTAAATATTTGATCAGGATTTACATGATATAAATCATATGATTTTACATATTAAGTTTTTAAAAAACCCATTTGTTCAGCACTGTTTCATGAGAAAACTCATAATATAACAAGTTGGCTACCGGTAGTTTGTGGAAAACATACAATTATTTGGCATTGCTACATGTGAAAATATAGTTTTGAGTATATATAATATAACCTTTTTTTCAAGCATTATTTTGTACTTGGATGTCCTAGTTTCGCAAACACAGTGATATTGTTATTAAATATGTAGAATTAGATCATGTAGATGTTGTACTGAAATGTTCCTGACAACTTCTGCAAATGATTACCGCTCAAAATATATTTTTTAAACAGGTTACTCTCAGTTTTCTTTACATTTTGCGTAGGAACGTCCTTTCAACATCCAAATGGTATCTTGCAAGCCATCATCAATTACATATGACAAATATGACTTGTGATACATGTAAAGATGTGTATTACATAGTTTGTCCCTTCTCGTTTAGGTCCTCCCTGATCCTTCACGTCCTCGCCGGTCCTCAGCCAGGACCAAGTACTGAGGAGGCTCAGAAGGAAGGACTCTGGATGTCATCAGGACACAGGGAAGTAAATCCTCACGGTGACAGTGTGTGTCAGCACTAAGACACCGATCTATAGTGGAGGACAGGCTGAAGACACTTCAACTTTAATCTAATTCTGATCACTGTAGAAGGAATAGCTCAGTTGCTGAGATAGATTTCTGGAGTATTGGTGGCTACTCATGTCTCGGATGATTCATGGCTTATTGTGTAAAACTAAGTCCATACTAGAAGTATTACTACGGTACCTGTCAATAATATAGGCGCACTTTTTCCTGTTGACTTTTTCTTCTTTAGCCAGTGTATGTAGCCTGATGTTATATAAGATATATTTCTAGTTATTAACAGTAGCATAATAATGATTTGTATTTAACACATAATTCCAGAATGTTAATACAGTGCTCCCTTGATATAACGCCCTTCGATGCACCGTGGATTTCGGATACAATGTGGCATCCAACGTGGACCCCATTAAAAAGAAAAACTCAATTAAAAACAATATTTTTTTTCTTCTCCAATTATAAAAAAGAAGAAGATAATAATTTTAAAAAATCACCTCCAATTGGTATAACGCAGGTATTATAACGCGGGTGGCATGTAATGGACCCCAAATTCAGTGTTATATCGAGGGAGCACTGTAATTGTATTATTTTAGAAATTAATAATAATAATATAATTAATAATAATATAATTAATACCATTATTCTATAATTGTGGACAACATAATTCCAATCTCTGGGTTAAACCAATCTCTGAGTAAAACATTTGTTGTTAGTTGATTGTGTTAGGGATAATGCGAGGGCACAGAAATGTTGGAGTATTCCCTGGTAACAGAAATATGCAGTTGCACGCCTACATTGACAAATAGACGACCTGTCCTAATTATTATCTCCAAATCAATGTCCATGAAAAATATCTTCCAGTTTTGCAAAAACCCTGGATGTCACAAGTCACTAATGCATCCTGGTTAGATCCGTTACAATACACTTCTGATAACAGCCAGCATTCCTATGTGTAAATTAGGCGATAAAAATGACATAATAACATATTTCGGACAAGATCCAGAATTTTATGCCAGAATATCAATACTATATACATGCAAATTTATTTGTCAATTTTATCTCCTAATATTGTTAATATCAAGCTTAGAAAGTGGTAATGTGTGTTAAACAAAGTCCAATATTCCTATAACAACAAAGCATAGACATATAAATAATATAACGCATTCATCAAGGTTGTAGGAATCACTGCATACAGTACATAAAATCAATGTTAGTAGGATAATGGGATTATAGGATTGCTATATTTTCCTACACGTATCCATGGCAACATCAACCGAATGTGACCATGACCTCCAGGAAATCAGGTCACATGAATACATAATTTATCAAATGAGCCAATCATGCTTGCAGATATGGACGAGCTTTATGACTTGGTGTTGACAACTTTCACAATATATCATATGTTATATATCCAGCAGAGAAAACCCAAACAAAAAGTTGGTAATGCAGTTAATGGATTAATTATTCAAAGCAATTGTTATTGTAAGTCTTGAGCCGAGTAACAAACAAGGTAGTAAATGACTACTAAACAAACACAAGACAATATCTATGCATTACACCGGTACATACAGCCAAGATTCAAACAGCGTTGCTATAACTGGAACTGAAAAATAATATATCATAATAGCCGAACATACAGACAACACACAAGTTTTATAAAGGAAACTGAAGGTGAACATAGGAAACACTACAATGCATTCAACAAACTTCAATCAGCAGGTCATCATGGGAATGAAATGGATTACGTTATTATGAAATGAGCAGAGAAATATGTTAATAAAAGAGATGAACGTATTACTCAGGATTATGAGAGTCCACCTGAATGCAATAGTTGAGAAAAGCAATCAAATTACTCTATGGAGACGATGACATGACATGACACTGTCATCATTCCGGCTGTTAATGACACGACGACACTGGAAACGGACAATGTCACAAGGGACGATATCACACAAGAAGCATTCTGACCACAATAGGCAGACCATGGCTGGATGGAGTGAGTTGCTAGAGCTCAGACAGGCTCAAAATCTCGTAACAGTTAGACTCTCGATCTTGTTTGAGGGTTACAGAACTACGAAAATATATAACATTTCTTATGACAACGAACATTTTATAATGAAATAATGACTAACGGGCCCCTCTCCCATTGGTCGAAAATAAGGAGACCTATGGGCTATTGTAAGAGAGAAATAGCTTTATTTTTTAAATATGAATGCAACGCTTCCTTTCATCGAAAATTATCTCTGCTTATATAAAGTTTTGTTTGAACATTTCATTACATTAAAAGATTTTACTGGAAAAGCAAACTCCTACAGATAATTAATTTTGTTCCACATTTCACAGGAACATCAGAGACTTATGAACTCTATACTATACTAATCAGTACATTCCTAGAAGTCTTTTGTATATTTTTTTATAATTTGATGGACGAAACTAGTAAGGAAATAGATGGTTTTGTATGTATATTTTTTAAAACTATTAATATCATAATAGGCAGACCCTAGATCACAGCACCATGTTGTGACTCGACTCTCTCCATGCTGAAGCCAACCAGCGATGCCCTAAATAGCAATGCCTGTGTCTAATCCAGCAGGGAGAGGGTTAAAGGATCTGCCTGGACCTATTACAGACTTGGTTCCACTAACATCCATCCAGTGCAAAAGCTACTGAATCTGTGAAATTGGCTCCCACTACATTACGTTATTCTCATCTCTACGTCTGCTATATTTATACTTTTCTATTAGGAAACATAAACTTTCATTACTGCCGCTACTCCTGATAATTGTGGTCAGAGACAAGTCTGACCAGACATCCGTGGTCTACCAGATAGGATTGCGTACCAGACAAAGCAAATCAAGTACAGACGAGAAATATGAAGAGCAGTGTTCGAAATAATGAAAATAATGAGGGGGTCATTCTCCATAGGGCCAATGTTAAAGGTGGTAAAATCTGTGATTTTCAGGGGGTCATACAGATACCTTTAACATTGCAGATTTTCAAATGACCCCCGGACCCCCTATTAATTCGAACACTGAAGAGTGTCAGTAAGTATACACAAACTCCTCTGTTCAATGCATTGAGTGACTGCCTGGCCTGCCTAAGCCATGCATACTTTTGACATTCATGCCCATAGAAGATGTCTTATATCTCACTTTATTACCAAACGCTTATTCCAGACCCTTTCTTGGGAGGGGACCTGTTAGCATGAGAGCATGGCAGATGATCATACAGCAATTGTCAATGGGATACAAATACAGTGCTCCCTCGATATAACGCACTTTGATGCACCGCGGATTCGGATACAACACGGGGTCCAACGTGGACCCCATTTCTAAATTTTTCTCCAATTATATTTGTTGATATAACGCGGGTGGCATGTCATGAACCCCAACTTCAGCGTTATATCGAGGGAGCACTGTACAAAAAAAAACATTAAAAATATATATCGCATTTTGTAATTCAATAAATGATATGATAATTTATTGTCATAAAACATACAACAGATACATTGGTAACTTGGTATCCAGATTTGCAATGGTGAGATCACTTGTTCTTGAAATCAACAAAGATTGTCATCTTGATACATGATGTAAAAATCCTTTGTTCAACAAGCAATAACTATGTCTGCATGACAGACTTTGAAGCAAACATTGTATCAATCACACAATGCTTACCTTAGATTGCTTCATACAAAATGTTCTAACAATTTCACAATATCTATTCATTCTTGACATTTCCAGGAATTCAAATTTGTTCTCTCTCAATAATTAATTGTTGTTGATTTTATGTATGAATCAGAAATACAGGTGATTACCATAAGTATTGATATGTTGTCTTCAGCATTAATGAAAAGAAACATAGAAATGACTAAGTAGTCAAGTTCAAAAATAGCTGAATCACAATTCATAACTTCAACAATATGTCATTGATTATCTAAAACCAATCGTGTCCAAATTACACCACCAAAATCCATATTAAAATACCAGAAAATATGCCGATGAACTTGCAAAATACAGACAAACTAATAGTTTTTCCATTGAATCCCATAAAAAACATTGTAACACAAGTAACCTGATTGACACATTGCATGACCTCTGCTAGCAGTCGATGTCTTAACACCATGTCAACTTGACTGAAGTACAAAGCATGTCATACCCTTAGTGTGACAGCAAAAGGTCCAGAGCGTTCTACAAACTACATAAACTTCAGAACCTGAACACAAAATGTATTATCTTCCTTCATGTTTAAGTGAATCAATGAAGAAGGTTATCAGATGACCTCATCAGAGACTTTATTGAAGCCTGTTCTGAAGAAACCTCTCTCAGTCCATCACTGCAAGGGCGCAAGGAGTTAACCCATATATTGCAGCTGGACAAGGAGTCGAGATGGATGCGTGTAAACGGTTTGCCTACTGAGAGGCACGTAAACTTGTGGCACTGGAAAATGATTGCGTACTGATTGAGAAGGATACGAGAGGCTAGAAAATAATATTTGACAAATATTTCCCGAACCAAACATTGATTTTTCTATGGTACGTCACATTAATCCAAGCTCTACAGCTACCAACCTCCTCCACAGACGTATGCTACTCCATCTTAAACTGATAAAAGGGCTTTTAGATCGTGTGCAATCGATCATTGGCCATATTCCTATCGAAATGAGTTTTAAATTCTTTGGATCCGCAGTACTTGTAAAAAGGATCCACTCTTAGAAGTCGCTCATCTTTAAAAGCAAAGAAATGGAGCCACAATGCCCAAATGACAAATTGGTACTGTTCAGTAATGCCATAACCTTCCTTTTGATGCGATAACAGAGAAGTGAACAGACAGATGTTTAAACAAGCTACTTCGTGGCCACAACAAATGAAAAAAATATATCATTGAAGTCCTCGATGACAGCACTATACCACTATAGCACTATACCACTATAGTGCCAAAAGTCATCATTTCACCAAAGGCGCCATCCAATCAACCCGTACTGCAAGTAATTACTTGGACAAACAAATGGAGCCACCATCAAGCTATATATTCCATTAACGGAATTGACCTTCACAGTGGCACCAATGGATCATAATGGTTTATTCTGACCAAGTGATGGCTTGACAATGTCCTCGATTCCTCATAAAAATCCCTTAAACTCTTTGACCAGCAACAGAGGCAACAGTGTCCTAGATTACCACCTGTGGACAACTGGTTCAGTTCGGTGTAACTGGGTGCTAGTGAATAATGGATGGACTTAATCGTACTGGATAGGAGCAGCACGTGCTGGTGTGTACAGACTCATTACCACTGAGGAATGCTTGGATTTAACAGCTGGAATTGGAGCATGCTATTGCTGTAAGCCACTTGCCCGTGGATTGAATAATATACTGTAATGTTCTTTTTGTAGCATGTTCAAGTATATAATGGGGTATTGTAGTGTTGAGGCAGCAATCAGAATGAATTCTAAAGGGAATAGGAGTGATGCTTTTTCAGATGCACCTCAACATCCAGTACAGACATCGAACTGCACACACACACACACACACACACACACACACACATACACACACACACATGCAAAAACACTTCTTTGCCTCCCTCCATCCATTCCTTTCTCTCTCACACACACACACATGCAAAAACACTTCTTTGCCTCCATCCATTCCTCTTTCTCTCTTTCTCTCTCTCTCTCACACACACACATACATGCAAAAACACTTCTTTGCCTCCATCCATTCCTCTCTCTCTATCTCTCTCACACACACACATACACACACACACACATACACACACACACACACACACACACATACACACACACACATACTAACATATTTCTAACACTGACAACCAACCCCAAGTAATTCCTCTCAGAAATATTTGATAAAAGTGCATCAGAATGTAAATTAAGCTTAAAGCCAAGCTCTCAATGGATGAAAGCTTTTGAAGTCGGTCTTGACCATTATCCAGATCAATCTCCACACGAAGTGATCAGGATGTTTGTTAGGAAGGAGGTCTATAAGATAAAGCACAGGACTGGTGTCAGTGGTCAGTGTAAAGAGAACGGAATCAATGGTCAGAAAGATAGATTTCTAACATTATCCACGTCTCAGACAAGAACTGAAGACCCTACAGCAATAGAACCTCAGCCTGCCGACTTTTCCAATCATAAATATCGTCTGACAACCAGATCATGTATCACCTGACAAGACGAGAGCCGTGGGTGAAAGCTAAATTTCGAAATAACCCAAGTATTCCTGTGTCAGCATATCGTTCTCAATCACAAATTACAATATATCTATAAAAACTGACACCCTCAATGTTCAAATATGACACATGAGGACAATATTATACATGAGACAGTGATAATGTAGAGGACATGGAGCGTGTTTTACATATTGCTGTACCAATCAGTCACATTTATCCGATTATCCATTTGCTCTTGCACATCAGAGGAAATGGTACCTCGAAGACCGGATGGATACTTAGTTGACATTCAGACTGTCAGGCTCGAACCGTAGATGACTATTGAATGGTAGGAGAGCATAGAAGAAGACTGGAATGGTAGATGACTATAGAAGAAGACTGAAAAGGTAGAAGACCATTGAAGAAGCCTGGAATGGGAGAAGATTCGCTCCACAGACATCGATCGACGTCCCAGCAAGTAAGGAATCGGTTCAGCACACGGACAGTCGGACAGACGGACGTATCCCTGACAAAGCCTCTCGCTGGTAATTGTGGCAAACTGTTTGCTGGGACCGATATACGAAACCTTTTAGATGGCTGAGAAGCCCCATCAATGACATTACTATCCGTGGTAGTCCGGCTAATCAATAGCGACGTGACCTTCTGTCTCCTCAGACAGTCAGTCGTGTGCCTAGAACACCGCGGACTCGGCGTGCTTCCACCGGACTCGGCGTGCTTCCAGGGAAACACTGTGGCAGGTTCTACGCAGATTTGCAATAAGTCAGGCATGCCTGCCATTGAGGTGTGCAGCATTTAAATCCAGAATAGAGATTACGAGTCTACGCTGTTCGTGTGCACTGCAATAAGACTTTTACGACATTGATCTGGGCTGAAATGGGTTGATGGGATGGTACAGAGACCCAGTGAGTTACGATGACAAGACTGATAGGGTTTCATCTGTGAATAATAAGAAACTGGCTTCAAGTTGTGACGTATAATTTGAATAATTGTTGTACCAGTTCTGGAAAGTACATGGTTTAATTAAGTTTAAGTTAACAGGACAGCCCAAGCAAACTAATCGTAAATAACTTTTATCATTTACCAATATGTTGTGGTAATTAAATCATTATTTTGGATAATAATTTTGTGAATTAAATAACTTGCAACATAATTTTGTAACGCTAACCGATAAATACTCTCTCTGTTGGATCAGGCACAAGCCCTGCTTTTGGGGGCAAAATTAAATAATAACATCTTGTACATTCCTGTATGACACAGAGTAACTGAAAGACAACCATGGTTTAACTTTAGAATAAACTACCGCAAAAGATGAAGTTAAATTTATCTTAGAAAAGTAATTTCATACAAAATGAACTCGTGCCCAAACATCCCATTCTAATCCTGCATGTAGTCTAATTATATTAATGGGCGAGCCTACGAATCTATCCACAGAAACTGGTGTATGTAGAGTGGACCATAAGTACTCCGTCCTTTGAAGAACAAAACATATCACTAATCCCTCTGATAAAGCCCAAAGTCCGATCCTGAAGAGTCTGGGCTGACACAATCGGCTAAGTAATGAATAGAATACCAAGCAAGCCATGGTAATAAGCTCATACCATGACATGCTTGTCATCAGTGTCATCGAGGGCAATCTGAGTCGACACGATGGCCGTTGTCATGTCACTGGTATGAGTTGCCATGGTGTCACAGACAACACTTGGCACTTCACACATCATCTGGCCTCCCGTTATTGGATTCAACAGCTGCTGGTCTCATAATGCCCTCGTTATATCCTACTGCCATACACATGAATAATTGAATGCGAAGTCCACATGGAACGTTTGCGGATAAAACAGTTGTGACTTTGTTGACAAGCTCGTCAACAAAGCTCTATCAGGTGAAAAGACAAAATATTATTAAAATAACCGAAACCTCAACATCTCATCTAATTGATTTGTAGAAAGAGAAAAAAAAGTATGAACATTTGTAATTACTTTCTTCGGCTTCACATAACGACCTTTACTCGATATACTCTGTGTATTGATCCTTTTTTTAATTATCCCTGGATGAGGAATTGATACATCGATAAACTGAAAGCTTTTACGGATATAGGGATGACCTGATCGAGATATACGCTGTTTATTTAAGTTGGATTTGGGGGGGTGAACTCGCAATTTCTGATAAATCACACGATATATATTGTTTGTCCAAGATTCTGGAACATTCTTCTGGAACCATAACTTCCGTAATCACATGGGACCTGAGGGTATGTTGTTTATCCAAGATTCTTCAGAAAATGTAATTTCCTTATCAATTCCATGTAGTCTGCCTCTGCTATACAATGTCCAATGTCCAGACACACTGCAGTGGAGATTTGTACATAACTGGATCGGAAACCAATCTGGTAACTATGGCAGACTCCATAACTGGAAGTCATTACCACTAATTATCTTCATCATCTGTCATCAAATATCAGGATAGGATGTCTAGCCAGACATGATATCATAGCTATCCGATATCATACAGATAATATATATCCTTATTCCATTACACATGTAAACTATCCCTACTCAAGCCTGTAAACTACCTGTTGATGAAGGTCAAAGACAGATTCCAAATACAAAAAGTCCATCCTGATTGTCTAGCCTAGTGATTATACTACATCACACAACAATTGGCTGTAATTTATAGCCAATCATTACGGGAAGCAGCATTGGGTGTTTTGGCAACATTAAGTACTCAACAGTAGCATTGGCAGGTAATAATTGTCTTTTGTATGTCAATGACTTTTGCATTTGGGATATGTTTTGCATTTTGTCCATTGTTTATGCTTAATGTATAAAGACAATGACATTATACAGTTGATTTAATGTTAAAAGTAAAAGATTAATATCGAGATAATCAGTCTGAATTATTAAACTAATGTTATTAATAAATATGTCAAAATATGATTAGTTATTATTTATATTTTCTTTTCTTAATGAATATTCTATATTTCTAGTTATAGTAAATCATGTGAATATCAACCATGGTTTATTCAAAATATTTCTATTTCATGACATATAAACTGGACTACCTTCATTTAATGTTCATTGTCTCTGAACTATCAGATTTGGAATATTGTAATTTTGTGTAGAATGATGGTGATAACAACTTCAAACAGCCTTGCCATGACAAATGACCATCTATTGATCAATCTGACCAACATGCATGTATCTTGAAAAAAAAGTCTGTTATTTAATGCTAAATGATCAACGAAAAAACTATTGGCAATGTATTGAATAACCCACTCGATAAGAGTGATTGTATAAAATAGTTAGCAACAAAAAATCAATGTTCCTCACTAATTCAAGATTCAAAAAAACTAAATCCATTTGGGACATATTTTCAATAATTTAGCTGGTTGAAAAGTCTAGAAACTGGCATAGAAATTAACAGATTATTTGGCTCCGAAGTCCAATCATTATTCCCAGTCATGAAACATCCTTCTTTGACACTGAATCAGGGGTTCATGGGCAAGCACACACGCACATACACATGCACACACATACACGTACACACAAACACACACCCACACACACATATGCATGCGCGCACACACACACACATGCATGCGTGTGCACACACACCAACACACACACACACACACAAGCGTGCGCATGTGCACACACACACACATTTCAAAGCAACGCATATCACACCCTTCGTTACCATCCTTCCCTCCTCCCTCTCAAAAAAATAATACGATAACTAAATAAATAAAAAGAACTTTCAACTCCCAGTAGACAAAACACATATATCTCAAAGTTGACACATATAAGCAATGATTTAGCCTACAATGACTGCACACTGATGTATTCAGACAACCCAAGCAGACTGCACAGCATTATAACACCAGGGGATTCAAATTCTCAGCGCTACGCTGTCAAGACTGATCAGATGGGGAAATGACCACGAAGATAAGGATTCTGTTGATACTGCTCTTTCACACAGGAGAACCTTGTTTGATGGCTGGACAATCACAGTGTGGGGAATATTTATCTACTACTTGGAAATATCACTGTAATATTCTATAGAAAATCAATTGTGCCTTCAAGTACTCAAACAACATCTCTGCGACCGAAGACGAGGACTCAGCAGAGATTGTTTTCAATAATACTTAACAGAAAGAAATCCTCAGCAGACATAGCTCTTCAGCAAAGATGGGACACAGCCAGAAAGCACAGCTTGAGAAATTCTTTGTGAAATTGACCAGATTTTATCCAATTTCTTTCCTGCCAGGACATATATAAATGCCTCTGTTCACCCAGCAGAGAATGGGTACCCATAAGGATGAGATGGATATATGTGAATGATAACCTTGATGCGCCTTGAATGGCAGATTGGGTTATATACTCCCCAGTGAGTTGAGAAGGAATTTGAGTGCACAGATCCATTGACTGGGGTAATAAATGCATTTGAGCAGTTATTCTGGATATTTGCGCTATATAAATGTATATTAATAATAATAATAATAATAATAATAATAATAAAATAAAAGTCGCCCAATATGGATGTTCATCAACACAAACCTCCCTTCTAGTGACAACAACGAAAATGTTGCATTTGGTGATGTTCCTATATATAATAAGTGCAAGCAAATCAAGGACAAATCTCATAGGTTTGTAGAGGGAGGAATACAACAAATAAGACTCCAACAAATTGGTTTAAGTGATGGCTTAGATCTGGGGATGTGCATTAATCAAAAGATGACAACGAAATGACAACAATGACAGGCAGGAGATCTTCTAAAGTTCTATTGTAATGCCAACACCGTCCAGACTATATCGGAATAAGATGGCCGAGCAAATTGGTTCTAGATGGGACAGGAAGTATACTCCAGATTCTGGTATTAGTTGGTCATTAAGACACATGAGGCTGGGGTGGGGCGGGGTGGGGTGGGGCGGGGCAGGGTGGGGTGGGGGTGGGGTGTGGTAAAAGATGGGGAGGGGAATGATATTACTGGACAAACAGATTCAATGTTCAAATCTGGATATAATAATTTTCAAATTACATCATCACCGGTTGGAACCAATATCAATTCCTGACTGCAATATCAACAGTCCTGACTTCAATATTAAATCCTGACTTCAATATAACATTTCTGACTTCCAACAGTATAAGCAATCCAGCCAAGTATAGACAGAAGAATACCATCTTTTGCTTTGTGAAATGTTAATCATTTTCCGATTCCATATCACACATATGCCAAAGTCACAATTACTCTAAATACATGTATTTTTAGCTCAGTATTTATTCTACAGACAATATTTAAATATATATCATATTATAATTGTATTTTCAAAATGCATTCATACACAGATAAATCTCATCTGAATTGAAATATAACTCATGGATAATATGGGGGTAAAATCTTCCACACATTTGGGAGGATAATGGAGACAGGAGAGGTAGACAAGGGAGCTTACTCTGCTGGCAAGTCGGGTGCCTCATCCTCCTGACCAGGAACGTCGACGTGGATGAAGGCTGCCCTCTTTGTTATCTCTTCCATGGACGGGTGAGCCAGGAAATGGGTCCACATAGAATCTGATAACAAATAAACATGCCAGGAAATGGGTCCACAAAAAATCTTAGAAAAAAATTTTAAATGCTAAACTTTCTAAAGAAAACTTGTCCCATTCATTTGTTTTCCTTTTATTGGGATTTAGAACCGCTCTCAAGATTATTTCACTTATATCACGACTTGTCAGTTTAACCTTCTCCCTGCTGAATAAAATCCAAGTGTTCTATTTTTGCATGTGATTGGGCAAGTTAAGTCGCCTTCAGCAGAGAGAGGGTTAAGGCAGGAGGAAACCTACAAAATCTGTAGCACTGAATGTTGCAGTAAATCTTCAAGCACCAGTGAGTGAATATGGAGTTTAGCGTCACTGCAGGAGTCTTTGCGACGATTGCAAGCACCTGCTGGACTGATGCCAAAAGTGAGCGAGTGAATGAATACGGAGTTTAACGTCGCTGCGGGAATCTTTCACCCATTTGTGACGATGATGCACGAAGGATGATAACTGTATCACCATAGTAAATAAAGCGCATCCTATCATGATCACATTGGAATGGTAACGTTCGTGAACATTGACGCTATAGGCACCCAGGACAGGATTCGAACCTGGGGCATTTCTGAAGACCAGAGTTCTCATTAGGCTACCATCCGACCCACATGTGTTAACATTCTCTGTAAGAGGAAATCATTCTCAGATACTCCATAGACCAATGATTCTTTTTAACCAATTTCCTATTTTTCTCCAGCAGTCCCATGGATAAAGAAACATCTGCGAATGACATTTGTGAATTACAACTTCTGTATAATAACTCACGGTTGCATCCTAGATCGTGAATAGTTAAGATCGCAGTTTGGTTGTGTTTTAAGTCCCCCTGAAACAGAAAAGAAATATAAATCAAACATTCGATATCGCAATCCTGCCAAAATGTCGCCAGAAAAGCACAGATCGATGATAAAGTAACCGTAACCTTAGCAACAGTTCTGAGGTGTTCAGATAACATTCAAAAGCAACCCATGCAAAATTACTTAAGTCTCTCCATTTGTGTGGAATTTCAACTGATCAGCTCGGTACTCTTAATAGCTTGAGGCTAGATTCTGTTGTTGGACACATCACACAACCAAGGGCATAAAATAGCCAAATACTAATGTAGCAATAGCATCATAACTTATTGGAGATTTATAATAATCAAATTATGGTTCTATTTTCTAATATTTTCACGTAAGAATCTTAAATATTCAGGCATTAGCCAAAACACATCCTAAAACCTAATTCAATCGTGACTGAGGAATTGAGTGGAACTAAAAATACCATAATCATGCTAATAATACCAGGCACAATTATTAGCTATTTACAGGCTTACAAACTTCTGAAAGCTATTACACCGGCACAGTTTGTTTACAGCGTTACAACACACTGCTGTGTAACACACTATGTATTTCATCATCAAGTGTTGCGGGGCTCGCCAGGTATACACTGGCATATAATCAATGGCTTTTCGAACTCTCATAAATAAATGGTCAGGGTTATTCCTGGTAGTCATGAAAAGTGAACATCTCGGCTGCGTGGGCGAACTTGTCTGACCCCGCTAGCAGTCTTGTGAGCCAGTGGGACTAGAGCGTAAAGACCCTGGTACTAGAATGTAAAGACCCTGGGACTAGAGCGTAAAGACCCTGGGACTAGAACGTAAAGACCCTCGGATTAGAACGTAAAGACCCTGGGACTAGAACGTAAAGACCCTGGGACTAGAACGTAAAGACCCTGGGACTAGAATGTAAAGACCCTGGGACTAGAATGTAAAGACCCTGGGACTAGAACGTAAAGACCCTGGGACTAGAATGTAAAGACCCTGGGACTAGAAAGTAAAGACCCTGGGACTAGAGCATAAAGACCCTGGGACTAGAACGTAAAGACCCTGGGACTAGAAAGTAAAGACCCTGGGACTAGAGCATAAAGACCCTGGGACTAGAATGTAAAGACCATGGGACTAGAATGTAAAGACCCTGGGACTAGAAAGTAAAGACCCTGGGACTAGAAACTAAAGACCCTGGGACTAGAGCATAAAGACCCTGGGACTAGAACGTAAATACCCTGGGACTAGAGAATAAAGACCCAAGATCATGATGATTATTGTGATGTCTGATGACAAATATGGGCATTTTAACTGCATTGTGGCCTTGACCCTTTAGCCTAGTAGACAATATTATTCCCAAATTAAATCATGCACTATAAGATATTGCACCATAATATCGGTTGCAAAAATTGAAAATTTAAATATTGTTTCCACAATTCATATGGCGCCAACGTCACTGAGAATCCCAGTGAATTGGATGTGCTTGCCACCCAGACCATTCATTCTATCGGCATGATTAAATGTGTTCCACAAATACCATAAAAGTGCACTGGCTGTAAAAGCTTGCTTCCCATCTATCAACATTATCAATTTAACCCTCTCCATGCTGAAGGCATCAAGAGATGCCTAAACAGCAATGTATCTGCCCAATCCAGCAGGGAGAGGGTTAAAACTTTACTAGTCTTTATTAATTTGTGTTAGCGATCTCATATGTCCTATAGTATAAATTCCCAAATCGAAATTAATACTTACATGGCAAATGATTTCATCTATTTACTAATAATAGAATGAACCACATGCAGGTAGAGGTATATATGTGGCACTGTTTATATTCAACAGTTACAGGTACACATCATGCCACACAATAGACAAGTGGTGACAGATAGCCACCAGGAATTAACTACTGTCCAACAAAACAAGGTCAAAACTATTCTACGAATGTTCAAAATTACTAATGGCAACCATACCCTAAGAACTGTAACATCATATACTACTCTCTTTTTTTTTAAATTGAAGTTTTAGCTTGTTTCGCACACACGCATGCACACACACAAACACACACACACAAACACACACACTGTTTCTTGAATTTTGTTATTATCAAGAATACAATGTTTGTAATTATGGAAATTGAATGACATGGTTGTCTCCTGTTCATGATAAGTCAGATTGCATGTCCGCAAATAGAAATCCATCCTCTTATCCATTGTTCCTCTTTTATTATTTATAATATAATTAATATGTTTGTTCCTACTAGTACTGTACTAGCAACCTAGTGACGTCAATGTCTAAATGTGGCATTTATTAATCCCATTTAGTTATGGCAATATGGATTTGCTGTCATGAGTGACCAACTGGACACTGAAATTAATTAAGGAAGTTAATGATTAATCATCACTTACATAAATAGTACAAACCTATATCACACTATTGACTCAAAGCTAAATAAAGAGTGGATATATTGTTCCAAATAACATATTCCTTACAGTACTCGATAACTGGGTCCTTGGAATATATTCTTCAAACCTGTATTTATAACTGTATGTATACAAAATGCCTTGTAAATGTAAAGCTTCCTTGTCCATGTGTAGAAGAGTGATATACAAGAGCGTATTCAATTCAACACTTGATCTACCCTAGGGTGACAGTTGCCTGATGAAATTAGCCAATGAGGGTACTCGTATCATCATGAGTGTTTTGTCATTGGCTAATTTCATCACCCTAGGATTGATCGAATGTTCGAAACGAATACGCACCAAGAGGCTCCTACGGGTCTCTACCAGAGGAATTACCCCCCTTGGCTGAGTCAACTGAGCGATGGAACTCGCAATCCAGCAACTCGGGTTCGAATCCAAGGATTGGCAGGTGCCGCAACAACTGCAGACCAGGTTCCATGTTACTATAATAAAACATTCCTTGGAACTTCAGGCTACAGCGTAATCTGATAATAGAATATTAATTAATTTATCGTGGATGTCTTGTAGCTGTATAACGTTCTCATAACTGAATAAAATATTCATAGTAATCAAATAACAACTCCCTAGTAATTCAATAACAACTGATTAATTCCTTACAACTGTATACTATCGTTCTAACTGCATGTACGGTATATAGCAAATTCCTGAAATTGAACAACAGATCCATTCCAATCGCATACTGTAACCACATTGGCATGGTTCTTGGCAGCGGAATCCTAGTTAAAATGCATAATGAATTCCTTGTAATTCTACCTCAGATTGCATGCAGCAGTATACATATAGAAAGCAGTCTTAGTGAAGATCTTGACACAGTGATAAAATTCTTCAGCAAACGGCTTGATGCATGCCTCGGTACCGGTCCCCTAATCACCAACCCACATTGACACGCGATTCTAAAAGTCCACCAATGGTGTGGAAGATATATGTGGATATCCACGAATAACTTGATTAACAAGATCCATCACAACTAGCAAATTAGGGCAGAGTTAAACATTGAACCTTTAGGAAATTATTCAGCAAGGAACCAATCAATCAAAAGAAAATATTTCTGTACTATGAGAAGTCATTACATAGGGCTGGGCAAGGAGGGAATTCTTGAGTACAGTTTTATTATCCAGTCCGTGCCACATCTAGTTAACTCGAGGGAGGATAGTGTCATTGCTAACCAACTCAGAACTCCACTGCCACGTTTCTCATGTTAATTATTACACAGCGTTGGAGTCTCGTTGTTGACCAAGACGATCACTTCCACCAATAAACCACACACAGGGAAACAAGAGAAATAAATGTTTTACAGGTCCCCCTACATTCCCAAACAAATAAATCATTGAACCTTTAGGAAATGAGTTTTGTTGACCTTTATGAAAATCTTCAACTTCTGTCTAGGTTTCAACAGCAGTGTCAACGTAATCTCATTTTCAATAGTTCATAGAAATGGTTGAAGAGGACATAAAATACGAACTCAATTTCCAAAAAAAATACCAAATACCAAAAATACACGAATGTTTATGTAAGAATTACACTGGGGATGTTTAAGCTTTTCTGTATTTGACCCAACGCTGCTGGTTATCAAATTCATGACCCATATTCCCAGATAACTGCGAGCTATCAGACCAATAACCCTAGGAATTATCGGATCCAACAGCCGAGAGTTATCTCTAAGATGAGCTGGAATCTTAACTGCTCCCATTCAACCCTTCCTCCTGACTGCCGTCTGACTGCTTGAAGTCTCCGTCTGACTGCTTGAAGTCTCCGGGGCTGGAATGCTTGTAGAGATTTACTGGTTTACATTGCTATCACAGCCTACAGGGATGTACGGAACTACAGTTTGTACACAGCATACCGCAACATTGCCTCTCGCTTATACTGTCAGTGTCAGACATGGAGAACACTCTTACTTCATAATACAACACCAACAGACAGGGTGTGGTCATTACGTTCTAGAGGAAAGGATGCAGATGGTAGTATTATAACGCTGGCAATGTAGTAATGTATGTGGCAGTTTAACCCTCCCCCTGCTGAATGCGACTTAAGTTGTCCGATCACATACAGAAATAGAACACTTTGATTTTATTCAGCAAGGAGAAGGTTAATTGACTCTCTCCCTGCTGGATTAGGAACAGGCACTGCTCTTTAGGACATATCCGGTTGCCTTCAGCATGGAGAGGGTTAATTGACTCTCTCCCCACTGGATTAGGAACAGCCTCTGCTCTTTAGGGTATCTTTTGGTAGCCTTGGACATGGCGAGAGTTAATGGAAATCAAAACACAACATATTTTTCTTGGAGCTTAACTCTCTCCATGCTGGAGGCAACTGGAAATGTCCTCAAGAGAAATGCCTGTGCCTAATCCAGCAGGGAGGGTTAAGCAGCTTTCAGGATTATTTGACTTATACTAATAACTTATAAATAGACTAAGTTATAGACTAGAGTTATTTGCCCGTAGAGCAAGTCATGGCAAGTATGGCAAGTAGCAAAGGTGCTAAATGTTAAAAAGTAGGTTGCCTGCAGTACAATTTAACTTGCCCCTGTACGTCGGGCATATGAGTCCAGAGCTATGAATGAACATACTGAATGGAGGTACAATTTACTACTTCACAAAAGAGATTTCTGCTGGACAAATGACACCATTGCAGGATAATAGATTCATCAATTGTGCCGACTACAGTGCTAGGTATCCTTTCACAAGGCTCTCTCATCCACTAAAAGACAATACCGCCCTCTATGCAGTCAGAGTCTATTAGCTGTCTGCAAAGAGTGTTATGGTTTCCTGGTGATTAAACCTCTCCCTGCTGAAGGCGACTTAAGTTGCCCGATCACATGTAGAAATAGAACACTTTGATTTGATTCAGCAGGGAGAGAGCTTGGCAAACGGATACCCATGACAACATGACAAATACCCCATACTGGGTATTACAGTGTTATCCATTATGTCCAATGTTGGTCACCAAACACCAATGCAGTGTCCATCCCACACATATAGTATTAATTATTATATTTCATAATAAATCATCAAAAAGAATCACTGATCGGAAACAACATTAAATTATCACACTAAATTATCACAGGATGGATCAAGCAAACAAAACAGACCACAATTAAACAGCATCACATCTCCTATTACAGTATAACTTTCAGATAAAACATTAATATCTATTACTAACATCACTAGCAAAGATCGATCCATATGCCTGGTGTGAATTATATATTATTTCCCTGACAGAACAACTTGTGCAGTATAAATGAGCATGGGCAATGTTTGCTGTGCACTTCATCTACACAGAAGCAGCTTTAGTTGACAGTAGGGGGCTGCTTCTTTCTAGCTGTTCTGTCTGTACTTTCTATCCGACGCATGCACAGTTCCACTGTGCAGTGTTGATCCTTTGTATCTGTGCATGTGTTAAACAGAAAGTACAGACAGAACAGCTAGAAAGGAGCAGTCCCTAGGATAGAATAGCCAGAATCAATACCAGCCTGACAGGGGGTGAGGACAGACCGCTGACAGATGACACCACAATCAAATTGTCCGATATAAATACTGTGACCTGCCTCAAACTGCCATCACATGTGTCCAGATATTGGAAGAGTAGGAAATAGAATACTGGACGTGCAGATTACATACTTTGGCTTATAGAGGGTTTTGGTAGGAACGGTTTGTTGGTCAGGTGTGCTCCAGAATAGAAACAACAGGTGGGGAGATCTATTCTCCAGACCTGGATCTGGACTTGCTGTCTATTCACCGGACCCAGACCCAAGCCTGGCAATCTGATTGGTTCACGTGACCCAAAATAGTAACAATGTAAGCCAATCAGAATGCCAGGAACTGGGTCCAGGTCCAGAGAATAGACTGTAAGTCCGGTCTAGAGAATAGACTGTAAGTCCGGTCTAGAGAATAGACTGTAAGCCCGGTCTAGATAATAGACTGTAAGTCTGGGTCTGGAGAAGGTTGTAAGTCCGGTCTAGTTAATAGACTGTAAGTCCGGTCTAGAGGATAGACTGTAAGTCCAGTCTAGAGAACAGATCACAAGTCTGGGTCTGGAGAATAGACCGCAATTCTAAGCGGATCTGGGGAATAGAACCCACCACATCAGGTACAGCTATTAGAATACTGTATATACCTATAGTATGGTGCACACCAATATGTGTACAAATAATTATGGCATGGTTACGATCATGGTACAACTTGGCACCTACAGTATCAGTATCAGCATGTTGTATGTTTAGTATTTCCTGCAACACTCAAAGCATGTAGTTTCTGTAGCATACTGCAGTTTCCAAGTATGTAGCAAAGAAACTGGAATGTCTTCAATTATAGTTCTAAGGTACCATACCAATATTCCTTATTTAATTTCACTTCTTAGCATAGAATACATAGGACTAAATAAAGACACACACTAAGAAAAGTTTAATGCTGAAAAATGTTACTTCTGGTATCAGCATGGAAATGACTTGTTGATAATGGCAGGTGCCTGGGGCCATGTAGGATGTTTACCTTTAGCCCTGGTCCAAGTTAGTTTACATTCTCATCATGCCACAGGAAGAACACAGTTTTTCAACGTATTTTTAAGGAACATTAATACAAGGACTTGTTAATCAAATTTCAAGTTTTTGTCTTGGCGTTTAGGAACTAATATTATCAGAATTCAATGTGAGTTTGCCTGCAACCTTTTTTTGCCAGGAAAACAATTATTTTCTGACAGTTCTGTAAAGATGACTTAGTTATTTTCCTGACAAGTACACATTTCCTGGAAGAATTCAACAGTCTCATTTCCATCAGGCATAGTTTCAGCCTCAGCCCTCCTAGTGGCATCGATAACTAATAACCATGACAACTAATAACCATGATAACTATATTGAGTTTCATGATCCAGTAATTACACAGGGTTATTTTGAGGGAACGGTCCAAATTGGACTACAAGTTATTAGTGCAAATAGTCTTTTGCGATCTGACCGATTTTCAATACCAATTCCCCATGTAGGAACCAAAAACCTGTGATAAGTCCCCAATGAACCATTAAAGAAAAGTTGAAGAATATTTGTTACCATACACATTCAGAATTTTATGTTTTTTAGGAACATTAAAAACTACAAATTATTTCAAATCCAATTTCACAGATTCTCGAAACATTAATTGATTCATTGAAAGGCATAATATCACAGTTGATAAACATGTATAATCGGACAAACAAATTTCGATGTGAGACTAATACGCTTGATTTATCCACCCAAAAACATTGCTGGACAAATGTTGGTGTACACTGGCATATGGGTAAAAAAACACATTAATAGATATAGTGCTAGATTAGGTTACGATAATATTTGCCAAATACCTCCACACAAAAAGGTTCCAGCCTACAAGAAAAATTATTCTATGGATTTCTTCCTGCAGCTCATAACAATAGTTCCAAGCAGCCGACCTTCACTATTGCCAGTCTATCATTAACAATACAACACAGGATTCCTTCAACGCCAACACGATCTGATACCAGAAGACGCACTATTATCGTAATTACACATGGAAATTATGGCCCTATTATCATGCACAATGACATGTCTTAGAGACACCGACTGCAGCAGGAAGATGATAATGAAATGTAGCACAATTAGAGACAGACTTGATATAGAACTGTCACATTCAGCATAGCATGTCTTGACAGAGCTGTGGAAGAAGAGACAAATAAATGTTGTGGTTATATAAAACACAATTATAAAAAGTAATTTCTACATTTTTTCTCAAATTATGGGTTTTTTTTTTTTACAAGTAAAACTTATAGAATGATGATTATACCCTAATGCAATATATTTAACTAATACTTCATTTTCAAATCATTTGTTTAACTTTTAACTTTAAGGAGAGAAAATCTATAAAAAAAAAACTACTAATTTCACAATAATTAAATTAATATAGTTTAATGGTTGCATTGGGATAAAGCATAGAAATATTTTAGGAATATTAACATATAGATTAATATTTAATAAAATTGTGGTTTAAATCATGACAGATAACATGCACAGTTGAAAAAAATAGTAAATACAACAATACTATTCAAAATATATTAATAAACAAATGTGTCCCCAATACAAGCAAATGAACTTAATGCCTACTATACTGATAATTATCAGCAGGTAGACCATGACAAAGTCCAATTATTTCCTATGACCAACTGAGCTATAAAAAGTCGCCATGACTAATATAAACAGATTACGTTAATTATCCAGCAGCCTGCAAAATGATCACAGGAAATGGAAAATGTATCGCGCTACTATTAATTGCCAGACAGAGCATATAATAGGACAAGAAGAGGTGATGAGTAATATGTACGCATCGCATATATAGTGCTCTCTCGATATAACGCTGAATTTGGGGTCCATGACATGCCACCCGCGTTATAATACCCGCGTTATATCAACGAATATAAT
>JAVCKZ010049649.1:0-18179 GCA_034780755.1 Lepetodrilus elevatus
GAGAGAGAGAGAGAGAGAGAGAGAGAGAGAGAGAGAGAGAGATAGGGAGAGGGGGAGAGAGGAGAGAGGGAAATATGAAATATAAAGGGGCAGAGGGAGAACAAAATATTGAGGAAGACAGAAAGAGTGAGAGAGGTGAGATATATATTGAGAAAGATACAAGAAATGGAGACAGAAAGATCGGAGACAGTGGCAGAGAGAGAGAAAGGGGAAAAACGGGTTCCTTAGTTGGCCTACTGTAAGAGTAGTGGACATGGGAATAGTATATTTTATATTATGAGAGACTACATACATGTATATTATTTTCCAATTTTGTAACATATAAAAGAAATGGAAACAAACATCATCAACACAGAAAAAGAAAGTGGAGAGAAAAAATGAAATCCTCGGAATCGGGACGCTATGGGGTTTTATACATGATAGATGCCCTCTATCGAATCTCACAAAATCGTGACTATCTAGCCATTCCTTGTAGAGATTGAGTTTCAATTTGACGATCCCACTTGGCTCACGTGTATTTACATACATTGGTAATTCTTTCCTGATAACCAAAAACAAGAAAACAAATGAACACCAATCTAAGAACTATAATTACCTTATTTTACGGTGAATATTGGCTGTATTTTGACAGCTTCAAAGAGCATATATCGCGGTCTTTCATCACTTCGGACACATTTCAACACAAATTTTTCTCAGAGATATTTTTACTTTTCCCAAGCAGTAAGCATGTTTATATATAAATCGGAGGTACACCCATTTTCAAACGTCTCAGCAATGTAAATACCGTTTTTATTTCCATTCCTCTCCAATGATGAAAATATCTTTCGGCATTTTTCTGTCTTTTCTTACCCTGTCTAAACGCGCCTAAGACCACGTGCATCTTAATTCGATTTCAAGATTTCGCTGACACTGAACGTTTTTCCGTACACCGGCTCTTGTATACTGTGAGTAACCAGTCACAGGACTGTATCTATCAGCTTATGTATCTTCATATGCACGGAAACCCTTTGTTTTTTTTACACGATAACTGCCTTCTATAAGTTTCCACAGCGTTTCACCATACGCATAATTATCACACTTAATTTCACATATATTTCTGGGCTTGTTCCCGTTTTTTATTGTTTTATTTTATTTATTTTTTATTTGGATAATGGAATACTTTGAAAATCCACTAAAGCTAAATATATCTTCAACAACGAGTGACAGATACAGCTGATTATATAAAGACATCTTCTGCCATTCTTTTACAAATCCGATTAAATCAATGTACTCCTACCATACAAGCCTTTAATTAAACTACTTGGTATTTTATTAAAACTATATTTAGTTAGTAGTAAATACATAGATGAAATAATGCATGCAATAAGTAGTTACTACTATCATGGGAAGGGAACTGACAAACAAGATATATTTGTATATGCCAATCTATATTTCAGATGAATTACCAATCTAATCACAATAATAAACCAAATTTCACATGAAACAATTCAAAGTGAAACTCGGACATGGAAGGGTTTTCCCCCAAGTAGCTTGTATCACTCACACGATAGCCATACTTCTGGTAGTTTAGCTTGATCCGCTTGTTTGATCAAGAAATCGATCCTTCGGATCAATTCAAGTAAAAATCGAACCTTTCCGCTTCAAGAATGCCCCTAGAACTTGTCGATTTTCCCGTATCATGTTTGCCTTTGCCTCTCTTAAATCAGATAGCTGCGCCCGTCGCGCGTGTTTGTTCAATGCGGAAAGATGACGAATTATTTATAACACGGACGAATAGGAAAACCAACAGCGTGAAATTCTATTGAGTCATGTGTAGCTGTCTCAAAGAATGCACTTTATTTACACATATATTTTCGCCGTTAATTACATCAAGACGAGTCTTTATTTCCGCGTTGAAACATCTGACGACCGGACGAGAATAGACAATCTGCTTTGATATCCCGGATTTGGGCTGCAAGCACTTAAATTATTCAGCGACAATGCAAGGACAAATCGGTCTCTATTATTATGAATTGGATGCATTCATTAATTATTTTGTCAATATAGCGATCAGGGTTATAGCATGAATAACCCAGTAGCGTGTTTAACCTGTAACCTATTATTCTGTATCACGTTGGTATTTAATAGACGGATAATAGATTCAATCACTGTGGCGTCTTCAGAGGTTTTATACGACAATGAGACGGATGAATATGTAAGTCGGAACGGTTAAGACATGATATATTATTTATGTTGTTTAATGCATGGAACAGAATGGAAATGTAGTTAACTCAATTCATAAAGAATATCATATAAATATTTCTAATTAAAGTTAAGCTTGGTAAGCAATTCTATACTTTGAGGTTGCGATTGTTTGGTTTCTAGTATGGCAATTGATTACATGCCATATAATATAATAATAATAATAATAATAAAATATAATTAAATCTTAGAATATTAAGGACTAGAAACAGACATCCAACAATGGCATACAGGCATCTTCCCGCATGGACATGTTGTGATGTCAACCATTACAAAATACACAGAAAAGAATCACCGACAATGTTTTGAGAGAAATCTGGGAGCTTTTAAGCACAAAACTCCAACATGACTCCTTGAGGATTTCAAGTACTTTCTCCTAAAACTCTCGAGACATTGGCAAACATTTTGGCAACCAAAGCCACCCCACATGGCTTCGTGTGCACGTGTGGTGTTTGGAGCTTCTGGTTCTATGCCCCTTATACTCAGAGAACGGCCCTACAAACTCCCAGTCGCGCTTGCCCCATGGAGCGAATACCAACCGGTTTCTATTAGAAGTGACGGTGCTAACAGTTTTTGTGGCGTTGCTAGCAATAAAATACTGCAACTTAAACAAATTTGGCAAATTGGCCTTAAATGCTGCTAAGGAAATGGATTTTAGAGGCATATTTAATAAAATATTTCGAGAAAGGTTGGGATAGCTTGCGAACTTCCTTGAAGGAACTTCGGTTCTTTAAGAACGAGATAATGTTTGTTTTTTTAAAACTCAAACTGGGTAGTACACAAGGAAATAAGTATTTCGAATTATTGTGTAATAATTGATAACAGACACATGAATGAAACAAGTAATTAATATAGTATAGTGGATGCTAAGAATGATGATGATTGAATGTGTCATGACGATGCTAATGTAGAGGATTATCTCATGAATACTGCAACAGTTTGTATACGTTATGCGTTTTACAAAATGAATACATAATAATATTCAAAATTTACCAGCAACAGATGACTAGGCCTGTAAACACTCATTTCCGCCATATTAAATTTTGGCTGTGACGCCTGAAATTGGCGTTATTTGAACACAATAAGAAATATATTCTCAAACGTGTCTTAAAGTTACGATATAAATTCTGAAACACACAATATTTATATATGTCTCGTATACCACTGATAGTGGTAAAAGAGTAATAAATTGAATTGAATTGAATTGAATTGACAAAATCGTACCCCATCGTTCTAATAATCATATAAAAGTGAGTTATAAACTTGCACGAAAATGATGTAAGTTATTTCCCCTTGATCTACAATGGCCGCCATCTTGATCGTGTCCACGGTTATTGAACAAGCAATACGCTTTGAGCTGCAGAACGTGTCAATATACCTATCACTGGTAACCAATCGAATGCATGTGTGTACTGTCTTGAGCACGTGTTCATTCCCTGGAATTAATGTCATAATGGCATTAGAAGCGAGAATGCATTTACCTCTCCAGAATTTCGATACTATTTGCGCAACTACAGTGCAGAAACTCATGCAGACAGAAACCATTATTGTAGATAATCCGCAGTGATCCCTAAAATACGGCTACCAGTCTGGAATAGCCATCGATCAATTAACCTGCAATCAGACCCATATTTGTCTGTTTGCTATTTTCGATTCTCTTGTTTAATCATATGGGTCCGGTCTATTTTATTCGGGTCAAGAGATATTTTGTTTTCAGTAATATTTGTTATTACTGTGCGTGATGTTTCATTTTGTCTGAATGTGTTATCGATGTTTTCCCGGAACTATGATGCACACACACTCCCATGTACGCACACATATATACCCGCATACTCACACACATCTGCAGAAACACACTCCGCATACACACATACAAACAAACAAGCAAACAAGCATGAAGCATACCCACATATAAACACCCACACTGAAGAAAAGCAAACACATACGCACAAGTACACTAATACTCACACACTAATATACCCGTATACACATGCTCTATTTCTCTTTCCCTCTTTCTCTTCTTCCCTTCCTCTCTCTCCTCAATACCTTCCTTCATTCCCTCTCTCTCTCCTCTCTTCCTCTCTTCTCTCCCTCTCCGAGACTTTCTCCCCTCCCTCCCCTCCCTCCCCTCCGCGCTCCCCTTCTTCCCTCCCTCCTTTCTCTATTTCTTCTTCTTCTCTCCCTCTTCCTCTCTCTCTCTCTCTCTCTCTCTCTCTCTCTCTCTCTCTCTCTCTCTCTCTCTCTCTCTCTCTATCTCTCTATCTCTCTCTCTCTCTCTTTCATTTTCTTACACAGCACAATTTCAAAATTCTGGAAATGAAGTCAAACCAAAGCTTCCTCTTTGATTTTTTTAAGACAGCCATCTAACTGTTTTGGTTTGACTGAGACATTCCCAAAATACCACGTCTAGGTCTCGTGAACCGCAGCTGCTACCTCTGGCAGTAGTTTTTATAAAACCCAATAGAAACGAAAAGAAAAAAATCAATACATTGGCCGTATGCTTTCTTAGAACCAGTCGGACTCAAGACAATCGACTTGGCTGTAGGAGGCCAAATTCGCCCTTTCCTCTTCAAAACGACACAGTTTTTTAAAGGCGCAATGCCCTCAAGTGCAGCGAAAATATATAGCTTAGAGAATTAGTTCATGCAAATTATCAGTAATCCGTTGAAGTCTCATGATATAGTAACAGTCCCTCGAGCAGAAAAAAAGTTTAAGACTTCATTGAATTTGTTAATGACTGTTCTCTGATTGTTTATTGACATCGATATACTCATAGAGACTGCATTGTATGTCGATAATATAAGTTAAATATGTAGTAATTTTCGATTATTGGCTAATTACAACATTGATTTATAAACAATCCGAAAATTTAGGACAACTGTACTTAGTAGTGATTATTAGTGTTCGTATAAATAAATTAGTCTTTGTCAAGGATGTTTGGTGACATTTTCTCCGATTTTAAATTATGTTTTACATTAAAAACAAAAAGAGAAATAAATGTTAAAAAATAAAATAGTTTAACTTCCTCTTTATCTATTCCCCTGCTTGTTTTGCGCTTACATCATCTCTGAGTCTATACGTGTGTTGCAGGCTTTTGTAGCGATATATTATTATTATTATTATTATTATTGTTATTATTATTATATTCGTCGAGTATGACTGGCGTATTCTTGCTGTAATGGAACGCACTAATTCATTATTGTTATTATTAACTATTGTGTTGTTGTTGTTGTTGTTGTTGTTGTTGTTATTGTTGTTGTTGTTTTTATTATTATTATTGTTGGTTGGTGGGTTTTTTTAAATTGTTATTATTATTTTCTTAATTTCAGGAGATTCGGGATAAAACGGTGCTCAAGATGTCATCTTGGAATTGCCGCCAACGAACTTGTAATGAGGGCACGTGACCTTGTGTACCATCTCTCGTGTTTCACGTGCAGTTCGTGCAATCGTGCTCTGACGCCGGGTGAACAGTTTGGCATGAAGGACCATCTTGTGTACTGTAGGACAGACTATGAAATAATTTTTCAAGGAGAGTACTTACAAAGTTTGTCTCCCGATCATGGCGGGCAAGGACTCCCATATTATAACGGTGTCGGGGCGGTTCAAAAAGGAAGACCGCGGAAACGGAAGAGTCCGTGTCCGGAAATGGACGGATGTCAGACTATGGGTGAGTAGAATGTTTGGATTTCAGAAATTAAATTATTAAAATTTGTTTTTCGGAAATCAGTATCTTTGATTGATCATTAGTTTTGAAACGATTTGGCTGAGCTTCATATATTTATATTTTGGTGCGTCAATTCGGAAAGAAAAGATATTCAAATAATTTGGACAATGGTTCTTAAAAGATGTAGAATGGTTCTTTGAAACAAGAAGAGTTGAATGTATTATTGATATGTCGCCTATGATGGAGGAACTGAATAACAATATCAACTGGCGAAAATGAACCCAAATAACAATCATTTACACCAGTGAAGATATGTTTTTTACAATTATTTCAACAATTGACGATTCTATATCCAGCCAATTACTCCAGTGCAAATGTCAAGATAATAAAAGAAATATAACTCATGTTGGTTTCGGGGGAAACAAGTTGGCGAAATATCCACAGAGGGGTCGCTTTGAAGTCTTAATCCGAGCTTTGTAAAGGTTTTATCAAACTTCACCATCGAGACCTCCAGAAACAGAGGAACAATGTCCTCGACGAGTTCTGATCGGCCTTTACAAGTCTATTAGCAGTGTAGCATAGAAGAGACTATTTGAAACCAGTGGCCACAAATAACCGTATCCTATCAGAACTCCATCCCCTTTATCAAGCGCCTAAAGAGGCTTCTTACATCGTACCGTAAACACTACTTCAGCCAGGACTCCCAAAGGAGAATAATCGGGCCTAATTTCTTGCGCGGCAGGATACCGCAATTGTCCAGCGGTGAAGCGCCTTGGCGGGCGAGTCTGTGATTCGAGTTATGTCCATTTGACAAGATTAGTACTCGGTCTTCAACCTGTCAAGTTTATCTTTCACGCATGGTTAAAATCTCAAGACTATTTGCCAGACTTCTGAAGCACCTTAGTGAACTACATGTGTGGTGTTACATAAGCTTGTACTTAAATCTCAATCACATACGGGTATTAACTACAGGTCAAATGACAAGGCTTCTCATTTGAGAGTTACCGCCCTTGAAAAGCTCTACTTTTTTGATTGAGCGATAACCTCCTCTGGTTATATGTTGAGTATAAATGTTGTATAATATTTTATATAATTCTGGTAATATGACGCACTTTGATGAAAGGCGGAACATACCTTGATGCACAATCAATATATCGATGAAGTGACAATACTTTTGAAAATTATACTATGTGAATTATAAGGTTTTACGAAAAGCACGTGGTTCATACTATGTTTTTTTTTTAACAGGAATTCTAAAATAGTTCCTTTTCTAAAACAAGTAAATATTTACGTAGTAACTTATTCTCTCTAGTTAAGAAAACCACGAAACTTTTGCGTGAACGAGAGTTTACTTTTCTGGGCCACGGATATTTTGGATGGTTGAAAAATGGCCCCGTTTCCTCGTCGAATTATTGGAAATGTTTCAAGTTTGCTAGCTAACATTGATCATATAATAAGGGCATCTGGGTACTGTTTGTCAAATGAATTATTGATATACACGCGAACGCTCTATGTTCAAAGCTCTACCGCTGTGTCCACGCGAGTGTTTGCTAACCCACTCCAAGAGCAAATTCTACAGGGATCATTTTATCGATACACCGCTTTCCTTAAAGGACGAGGGCTCACTTTATTGAACGTTATGAATCTTGCTCCGGGCGGGTAAATTTTGGGCATTGATTGTTGTTTTTCTTTAGTTTTACTTCAGTTCCTTGATTGATATCGATGACTTTGAAGAAGCACTTGTCATAACTAAGCATCTATGGCTGGAACTCTGATTCAATCGTTGTTCTGTTAGTATGGGCAAACACACAGAACGTGCACAACTATTTCTAAAGTAAAACTTTCAATATCTTAAAGTTTATTTTATTAAATTATAAAAATAATATATATTTTTTTTATAATTATTATTCGTATCTAAGAAAGTTTAAAATAATAATTGTGTATAGCATATACTAGCATATACTACTACCGTATATACGTATTATTTATTGTTAAATTGTTCAAATACCTGTGTAAAGCGTGTATTTTACTAAATCAAAATATATTTGAAAGAAGCAATGATTTATGATTTGGTTTGACAATAACGTACGAATGGAAATTGTCGATCATTGGCAATATTATATCCGAATTACACTATTTTGTAGGATTGGAAAAGTTGTATACTACTATACTGGACACATTGTTTACGAATTACATCATTATTTAGTATTACTCAATACGTACAGTGTGGGAACATTCTCACTATTTCATACCGTCTTCCTCCCCAAATCTATGCGACAAATCCGCGCCCCAAAACCTGCTTCTTTGAAACGCCGAATTCAGCAGCTGCTGCTTATTACCTACCAACTGGATCTACAGGCATCATATTTCCCCAAACAATAATCATACACAAAATATTGTGGGTTAATAATACTCCGAGGCAGTTTCTTCAGGGCGCAACCATTAAATCATATTATAAATAATCGCCCACAGCTTATAATATCCCCCTTTCTACGTCCAGTTTGGACATCACGGAGCACACTCAAATCCTTTGACCAGCGGTCTTTGAGCCACGTGTAAGTGTCGTATTTTCGCAGGTCAGTTTACTAAATTCTATAACCCCCTCAGCCCCCTTAAATCCCGAATCTTTTGTAAAGCAAACAACGGCGTTTCGTGTCAAGATTTCGTGTCCATCACCTCATTCGTTAATTCACTGCCTTATGTAGGAAGCATGGGACGGTCGACTTGAGGCAGACAGTAGCGCTGGTGTGTGTTGGCCGGGGGGTGAGGCAATGGGTCCCTAGGGACACACGTAGGGATGAGGGACGTTGACCACACCTGGGATCAGGGTGACGGTGGTTGCTACTTCCAAACATTTAAATCCCATTTGCGGACTCGTTTAAATTTACATCAATTTCAGATGAAAGAATTCCAACTTCGCACCATCGTATATGGTTTGTGCTTCATCGTGCGAACGTTTTATGGTATTCTAAGACTTGACACGACAGAGATGTTCGAAGTCTTTTGATGGGTAGTTTTGCAGATAAGCAAGTTTGATATATTTCAAGGAATACAAATGATGCTTGTTCCTATTTATGAGTTACTAGAGTTAACATTGTGTAGCTATTGACGTTCCTCAAGGTGCCATCATTAACAGGCAATGGACAGAACAACAAGCAGATTCAATATTGAGTATGTTTCTGAGAAAGTAGCACCACATTGTGAGGAGCCTAATGCTATAATTGAAAGATGACCAGGACCCCGTTTCTAAGAACAAGTGTATCTACTATTGATTGTAAGTTACATTTTAGGAACGTGCTACAATGGTAAAACCATTGGATGAAACAAAGGTAAAGCCATTGTCTTTCTGAGTCCATGAAGCGAAACTGATGACAAAGCAGGAGAACATTATGGTTAGCTAAAACTATTGTTGTAAAGATGACATTGGTTCGTGCAACCAGACTACATTTGTAGCGGGTCACTGACATTTTACTTACGATCAATTGACTTGTAGCCACAACAATTCTGAGCAGCGGGAACCAAAACGTATCTAGATTAATGAGAATATACAAAGTTAAGAACTGATATATAGGTTAAGGCTATATATGCATATGTAATGTTTGCATACAACCAGTTACAATTAATACATGCATTATCGAACCCCACTGGAATTGAAACCTCCCAGCAATCAAGTTTACATAATATTTTGTCCTTTTATAAACCGAAGACAACTCATAATAGAGGGGAAGACTATTTGGGGTAGAGATGACAGATGGAATGACGCATACCTTGTCCGGGCCCCTGGGGGGTAGGGGAAGGGAGTTGCAAAGCCTGGGGGTGCGGCCAGGGAGGGCTTGTCCAACCCAATCTTTGATGTGTTTAGAGAAGCCATGCTTTGCTTGTCCTGCCCGTCTTAGAGTCTGGTCCTGTCCATTGATTTATCGCTGTATGTGGTCTCCAACCATTCTTCTCTTTGCCACCCATGTCCTTCTCTTGGGATGGATCGCTTCATAGACTCAGCAAGACTCCTGCTCTCGCCTCGTCAGTGGCGGGAACCTATCGTCTGGAAATTGTATCCGAAAACTATACCTATGCCTCGCGCTGAAAAGTATATACAATGTGGTGGCCTTGTATAGATAATACAGACTGTTAGATCTGAAGTCTTTAGAATATGATCCGAGTTATTTTCCGATAGATTATTTTTATTAAATATTAATTATTCCACATGTTCTCTGAACCGTTGTGGTGTTAGGAGTTGAAAGCGTAGGGTTGACATTATAATTGTGTCCTTCGTAAAATGATTTTGACAATCATTTGAAAGAAAAACATCTCTAGTGCTCTCACTCATCCTATTCGAAACAAATAGTGTATTTATTAGTGAATGTGTATAATCAGGGAATATACATATTAATTGAAAAAAAGTTCAGTGAATATGTGTTTAATACGAAAAACAAAGGCATTGACGTGACATTTAACCCTCTCCATGCTGGAGTCAACCAGTGATGCCCTGAAGAGCACTGTCTTGCCTAATCCAGCAGGGAGATGGTTTAAAGAGTCGGAATATGAATTCATTCCCGATTAAAACGTATATGTGTTTATTGGCTTTATGTCTTTTTAAAGCCCTGACTGGTAATGTCAAGTCTTCCGAGAGTTGGTAACAATCCTCTCCCCTCCCTAGCTACGTAACAACGGCAACCCGGTGACAGAACATTTCAAAATACGCAAATTAAGCAGTTGATGAAGTTCTGCTGTCTGACAAGGCTCCGACCGCACCCAAACCGCTGCGCAAGAGCGATGAAACTGGAACTATATGACGATATGCTGGTTAATCACACAAAGTCATTTCCCAGTTCACGTTTCGCATTTATAAACTCGCCTTTGCGTGTTGAACAAGTAGTGCTTGTGTATATGACATGGTGGTACGGTAGTCTTGTTACGAGAGTTGTTCACAATCACAACTGCTATAATCCTGAGAAACTGACAGCTCTAAGGAAAGTTTGGACACAATAACTCCCTATTGTCAAATATCGTAATTTTGTGGACAGTTTGTTATAATGGCAGTATAGGAATGTAAGTCTAGGGTTATTACGAGAACAGCCCTCTGACCACCGTGGGGGTATTACAATATTTGACACAACTGGTATAAATAGGAAAAGTGGTTACTCGTTTAGACATGCGGAATTGTCGTCTGCGCAGCTTTCAACAGCAGACGTAAAAGTGAGAGCAGATTTTGCAGACGGCCACTTAGTGATTCGCAAACCATAGCCTGTGAAGCTCAACAGTTCCGTTATGTCTGCGAAAAGCGAGCGAGCATGTTTATGTTGAAATTGTCTGTGAAACTAAGCTTATTTAAGTTTAATTCATTCTCTCGGCGTGATGTCCTCTGTAGAATTTATAGGAGTTAGCTCCCCTGCGTTTTCCCAAAGATATTGAAGTTTTTGTACTTCCGCCTTTCGTAAACCCCCATAGTTATGATGTCAGAAACGAAACGTTTAAACATGCGAGTATTCCAGAAGTGTGGCGATCTAGTTTCTGGTAAAGGAATTGAATAATATTTACGGGATATTTATTGACATTTCACGCATGCGTAATTCCTACAATAAGCAGACGTTCATACTTCTTAGTTAAGTAAACAGGCGTGTGCTTATCACGTGTTTCCGGGAAGGTGTGGTGTGGTGTGTGCGTGTGTGTGTGCGCGCGCGCATGTGTGTGTGTGTGTGTGAGAGAGAGAGAGAGAGAGAGGGAGAGAGAGAGAGAGAGGGGAGGTAGGGGCAGAGGTACAGGCAGACAGAATGAGACAGAATAACACAGTGAAAGACTGATTTTTCATTTAGATATGAAACATCTTCATAATGAACACACGCGCATGTTTGACGTACCCCACAAAGGCCAAATCACATTCTTTTGTATGAAATTCTCACCTGAGATTTTCACTTCCACCTTTTACTTCAGTAAACGTGTAGATAATGTTGTAAACTTGACAGTTATTTTCTTTGAAATATTACCTCTCGGTAGATTAATATCTATGCCGAGGGCAGATTCGTTACAATAAGATTTGTTGGTTTTGCCAGCGATGCCTCTACATAGGACCCCCACCCCCGGGACGGAGCTGAGGGGGGTCGGGACAGAGTTTATCTCTACCCACCAGACCTGCTCAGGCACCGCTGTCTTCACAATTCAAGTAGAAAGCTCCCGAGACAGTATCTCCTTGGAATATTGATATACCTCAGTAGGAAGCCTTCTCGCTTCGTATACCACTGGGGTGTATTCTTACGCTTAAACATCTCGTTGACGCTGGTGATGATTTTCGTTTGGCTAGGTTCCGATCCCCGCTGAGGCTATTTCAAACGGGGAGTCGGATGGATTTTATTCGCCACGACGTTTTCAATTAATGTTAGTTCAGGAGCCAACGTTATGAAAGGGGTAGATTAGTTGGAAGGACTTCTTTTTGGCCACACAACACCTGTCAGACGGTATGACTTCCACGAGACTGAATCTTTAAACGGTTCTTAAGTTAGCAATAAGATAAGCTATGCGTTTGTGACAGGGTCGTATGTACACATATTTGTTACATGACTCTTGAATATAAGATATCAACGATGAAGCATCAGTAGAGATTTGGCACGGGAGCGTGGACACATGTCTTAACCCAATTCAAAGAGAACAGTTTAGAATTCAGTACTATAATATTTCTCGTCGAAATGAATTATCTGTGGCGTATCGTATTCCCGGAACAATCATCGTCGGACGCTTTATGGGGAAATGCCTATTGTTAAAGTTTTATACAAGATTAGACCTCCCGGCTTATAGGTTTTCCTACTAGAAGCGATAATGCCACGCGGAGAGAGCAATGTATTATTGCATATGTCTGCATGTCGGCATGAGACAATCGAAAAATTGCATGTTTCAGTTAGGGCCTGTTTGAGATTAAGATAGGAGGGGCTATTGACAATAGGGTTCCCCAACCCTCAAGACAGGGGTGGCAGGGCAGGGGTTACATATACGCAGAAGGGATCAAGGGTGCTATTGAATATGGATTTAACATGCTGTTTCTCCACCATAACATGCTTATTTAGACGAAATATCAGATGAAGCACATGTATGACCTTTGAGATTGCTTTGTTCCGACTTTTTCAGCTGTGTAACATACTTCATATTCTATATAAGCACATCCTTTGTGGTACTCTATGAAAAATCATCGATTCATTCATTCATTCATCCAAATAATTGAAATCGTGATTTAAGCTGGTGGGTCCGGTATGAAAACGTCATGGTGCCACGGATGTTATTTCGCGGTATCGAGATCCACGTATTGAATCAGATTTAAGCTACAGGGCCCCGGTATGAAAACTTCACAGTGCCAACGCCGTGATTTGGCGGTATCGAAATCCATAAATTGCAAATAAAACTTCTTTAATCCGTTTACGGGTTTAAATCTCGGCTTTAAAACCAGACGTGTCAACGATCCCCGGACAAACCTTTCTGAAACCCTTACGTCTTCCGGTGTGTCACAGTTTCTTGTATTTAAACACACGGGGAGAAATATTATGTTTCTAACTAATGCTAAGCCCCAGTTTTCTTTCATCTAAGCCGATAAGAAGGCCCAGCAAGGCGATTAAGTCTCGATTATCATCCGATAAGGGTCTAAACGTACAATGATCCGGCGGAGCGGTGCTTCCATCGCAGCCAATCGACAGGCGGCCTTGGGCAATACGGCCACTGCTTCGTCGGGGATTCCTGGCCGGTGCTGGCATGTCAAGATGTCTAGTTAGCTCAATTAAAAGGAATTTTGCATCCCCCGTAGAGCACGTTTGTACTTGTGTTAACGGGAATCTGCAGAATGTTTGGCAAATGTTGTCTGATGGTCTTGACCGTTATTGCTCTGCCCATTCCTGAGATCCTTGTCAGACATGTTCACTAATTTGGGACTCGGTGGCAGACCATACCCGAAATACATCTATAGAATAGTTTACCATTTTAAAAAGAGCTATGCATGTAGTTCTTGTCGCAAAAATGGCAGTAGGTAAATTCTGTAGTGACGTTCTACATTTTTTTTTAAATGTGCATACATGCATTTCTAATCAAGTAAATTGCTAGTTTACCATAGATTACGAAACGTTTTTCAGAGTACGATTTAATATTCACACTGAAATTGTATGAACAAAACTTTTGAGTTGAATATTGAAATCCTACTTAAGAAAGTTTCGTAATTTCGGAGCCTGACAATCCTGAAACATCCCTGAAACATCCATGTTTCCCAAAGTTCCTCTCTGGCATCTCCTCGACCCCTATGTTACCCCCGATGTTACCCACTACGTTACCCCCATGTAACCATTGCCACCTCCCTGCCTGTCACGAGGAAGAGTAGATTACATTGAGGGACCACGGTTCGGCCACCGTGATGATTATGACACGGATATTTTCACAGTCAATATTATTAACCCTAAGACTCCCACCGTTAAACGGTCTATCAGCAGTCAGCAGTCCAGGTTCCAATTCCCATATTCCTCCCAAGCCGTAATCGGAAACAGGATACCAGCCGGGTTTTAGGTTCACCCATGTTTGTTTAAAAAGTCGGACCGGCTTGATACACGAAACCGGCGACACTTTCTCCGTGGGTCTATTATCCCGGTTGTTATGTTTCGTAGGGGAGGGTTTGTTATGTGTTAGCTAGTCCCCAAACACAGGCAGGGATCAGCCATCGGTGCTATGGGTACAACCGTCTTGCTAAAGACATCAGCATTCTGACATTGGCATTTTGATCGCTTTTTGACATGATAAAACCGCACAGATGGGCATTCCACACGTTATACGTTCCATGTTTTTGATAACACCCTCCTCTCAAGTCTCTGTAACAATTACGTTTCTAGAATTATTGTCATTTTATTCTTTAAAAAAAAGGTAAGCATACATCATGGTCACGATATATTTGACCGGTGTATGGACTCCAAACATCTTGCAAAATGTGTATTTCGATACGAAATCAGTTGGACCAATTACAATTTGTCATCTTAATCTAATCTTGCACAATGTGAATTTCGATACGAAATTATAGTTGCCATCGTAGGAATTGATAATCTTAACCCTCAATCATCTTTACACAGTTTCTATTCGACTTCCCTTTGGTGGTTTTATACCGCTTGGACACAGTTCTTCAAATAATGTTATCAAACTACTAAACTGTTGTTTTCTTTGAAATGTCTTAATAATTCAATGCTTGGAAACCCGTTTTTTTTATTGTTGAAATATTCAAGAGTCTATTGTATTGCTAGTTATGCGAATTGTGCGTTTCTCTGCGGATACCAAACATGTATGCATAGACCAAGGTATCCTTTCACAAAGCTCTCTTTTCCGCTAATATAAGAGACAAAAACGTTCTCTTTGCAGTGCATTAGCTATCGGCAAAGAGAGCGTTATGGTCTCTTAGTGGATAAGAGAACTTCTTGAACGGATACCCTGGTCCTGAGGTTACGAAATATCGTTAGAGTACCTTTTCATGCTCATGGGGTTTTTCAGGCAATTCCCAACGCAACATTTGAGTTTGACGTAAAATCGTACTGGAAAAAAAAGATGTTGCACCCTTGGGGCTAATACACCGTCTGCCCCCGTGTCCTAGTCTTTCCAAGAACTCCAAACATTCGGACAAGTTGAAGTAGTTTCAAATAGCAACACATTCGTATGCCCTCGCCAGTGGTTATCGCTACACTTAGTTGATTTATTCAACAATTCTTGAGCATAAAGATATCACAGAACGATTGAGATAACGTCTTCGTAACCTTGCAGACGAGCACCTGGTCACGTGACCTTTTTCAAATCTCAGAAACTCTCTAACCCGTAGATAACCTCGAACCGTAACAAATTTGCACATCTATTGTCAAGAGCAGGGGGCTCTCCGGTCGAGCCATGCGTAATAAACCTGTCAGGGCCCCCTTTGGTTCCTGCGTATTTCCAAGCGTTATGCTGATAGAATGCCCCCTGTTTCTGTAAGACATGAACCACGTTTGACTTCTCTTACACGTATAATGATTAGACAAAAGCTATTTCATCATTGTTGTTCTGCGATACATCATGGCCGTTGACGCAACATCCTACGTTCAATTATAAACGCGAATAATATCTGAAAAATTTGCAAACCGGATCGTGGTCGAGTAGCAAGAACTGATACCAAGACGTGGAGCTTTTGTTGAGTCTTCGGAATACAATAGACGGTACCTGCACGTAGAGAACTACTTCTTCCGCTCGTGTTAATTAATGTGCTGTAACTCGGCACGTGTTACCGCACCGTATCACAACCCTTGTTTAATGAAACCATCCGCTCCAATTTCATATCGCATTGTGTAGGAGACTCGCGTATATTAAACAATAGAATCTTTGACTCGTAATGCGACTCTGTTTCTGGCTGATAAAACGTTGGGCTCACGGGTTCACGTGCTTTCATGAAGATTTCACCTTGGCATGAGTTATGGAATAATATATATAACATATATAAAAGTGTGAAGGCTATCCACATTTTCTTCTATATCCGGACTCGCTCTTCCAGACTACACACTACACACTTCCATACTCGCGCTTTTATAATGCGTTTTGAATAGAGAATATATTCATAAATTGAACGCAACATTTCATGATGTAATTTAGTTCGTAATTTCACCTCCTAATTTCAATAATGTATAAACACATTTTGAAAAACTAAAATCAAATTCATGTGGCCTCGGATGTGCATTAATGTTGCGGCGTTTTCACAAGGATACTGAAGAAAATTGTAAAGCAGACGACATCACGTAACTCCTTCTCAGGACATTGCGCATGTGCTGGTTTTGCCCTCAACTTCCTGCCTCCTGCTCTAAAGAGTTCCACTCAAGTCAATCCTACCGGAAGTAGTATTGTGTGACAAAAGTAGGAGTTCCGGTTTTCGTTGACACGAACAGGTGCAACAGCGCGTGCGGTGGCTGAAAAGTCGATACCAGCTCTTAGCACATGACCTTTACATGTTTAAAAGAATGTATAGATAGATAGTTTATTTCTATTATTGTATTTTACTTAGTGGGATGAGATTTTGTCATAGAACGTGCAGTGATTAGATTATTTAAATAGAGAGAGAGAGAGAGAGAGAGAGAGAGAGAGAGAGAGAGAGAGAGAGAGAGAGAAGACAGAGAGACAGAGAGAGAGGGGAGGGAGAGAGAGACAGAGAGAGAGAAGAGAGAGAGAGGGAGGGAGAGGAGAAACACAGAGAGATAGAAATAGAGAGAAACAGAGAGAAAAAACACGACACACAATCCATAAGGTTATTGACATATTACTACATTGTTCTCATGGTGATATAAGCATTCTCGCAATTCTTACTCCCTATACCCAAGGGGACAAGCCCGACGGGCGGCCCGCAGTATTACCCAACCCAGGAGTGTGGGTACCGTGTCAGGAGCCATATCCCCTTACAACTACCATATTATCACATAGACGTTATGACAGGAGAAGCCGTTATCACCGGCGCCGCCAAAGGTGTTTAGAGTCTCCTCACGTGTTTGTGTTCTAGGCCACTGTGATGTGGTAACGTTGCGAAGTCGATGACGAGCGATCTCAGATCGCGGAATCCCCACTGCGAAGAAGAAAGCAAATCGGCCGTTCAACAGCGTATATATTCACGCAAACCTTCTCGAAGAAAGCTCAGGAAAAGAACGTTGTTTGCGTGACATACTGCAGTTACGACGTAAGGTCCTATACACACCAGAGCCGAGCGATTTATCGCCGCGACAATCAGTGGCGACAACAAAAGATTCTATCGAAATTTGTCGTTGCGAATTTCGCTTTTGGTGTGAAAGCATATAGCTAAATGAGCAGTTTCTATCTCGGAACGTAAATCGCAAGAGTTTGTCGCCGCGAGATTCGCCGCTGGTGTGCTAGGACCTTTACACGTGCAGTGGCCAATGCAGTGTTTCGGAGGTTCCGCCCTGACGTTTCCATTGCAGGGTTGTCAGCACCCGGCTGTCTGCGATACATATTGTAACTTCTGTTGTAGCACCTCGCTGCCGACATCAGTTAGTATACATGTAACAAACCATCTCTGTTTCTTGTCCGTCGAAAAGTTCTCTCTGTGCAACAGATTCCTTCACTTGCTTCACCATAAATCAGGATTGGTTAGACGTTAACACCTTTTTTTGTTCACGTTAAAATAGCCAACTACTTAATTTCATTCTAAAAAAATATGTCATGCCATGTACCATGACTACTACTACTACTACTACTACTACTACTACTACTACTACTACTACTACTACTACTACTACTACTACTACTA